>JAIPRM010005336.1:0-20762 GCA_025469315.1 Stegophylla sp. TES_Ste_2020 | reverse complement strand
TTTTTTTCTGTATACAACTTTTCGTATAGAAATACTTGTCCAAAAGTTTCGATCAATAACTTTTTGAAACCGGATTTGCCTCTAGATTGTACTTTAAAGAGGTCATTTTTTTAATTTCTCAATTCTTTAATTTTTTTGTTTTGAAAAAACTACCTAAAGTTTGACAAAAAAGACTAGGAAACCATTATTTTTTTATCCAAACTTTATGAAAATTTAAACATAGATAGACAATAATATAAAAAAGATTTAGGCGCAAGAAAATTTTGAAAATGTAAAAAAAAAATTAGTTTTGAACATTTCTTTCCCTTTATTTATTAGATAAAAAAAAAGTAAAATAAAGTTAAGTAAAGTGAAGTGAAGTCAGATACTCTTGGTGTGTTGAAAATTATGACTATTATTGATCTTTATATTATTAACTTCTTTCGTTCAGAATCGTCTTATTGAAGAAATGATTTATCGTTTCTCTAAAATTATACACACTCTCAAGAGTATCTGACCCGAAGAGCGAAGAATATCCGTGGTGCGAAGTATGTCCGGCTTTCTTGCCTTTACTTTTTTTGTAAATGTTACTGGAGTGGCAAAATATGATCTTGCATATGAAAAAAAATATTGTTATTGTTAACTCTTCAACAGGTTTTCCTCGTTTTTGGAAAAAGAATTAAGAAATTTGAAAATTTACTTGTTTAAAGTAACAAATATTTGTTTAATTTTTAAGACTTTTAGAATTAATTAGTACATCACAGTATTTTTATTTTATTAGTTTTATAAATAGTCATTATTTTCGTGCATTAACATGTGTATTAGTTTCTTAACTGTCTTATTAATATTACTCCAGTGAATTAAAAAGAGTTTTATAATTTTTAAAATTTTTAAATATTATTATACCCAATGTAAAAATCTTCTGCTCTTTTTCTAATCTTTTTTCTTTTTCTTCTATGGAAGTTCTTTTGTAATAAAATCGTATCGAGACTAGTCCATAAGTATTATATACTATATACTAAATACCATATATGCCTTTACTATATTAATATCTTTATAGATATCAATCTAGAAATATATTATATCATTTTATCATTCGGTTTCGGCTTATTTAATCTTAGTATCTAATTGTGACAAAATGAACCATGTGTGTATTTTAAGATGTTTTTTTTATCATAATTTACAGAGAGTAAATAATAAGTTTTAAACTTCAATGGATAAACATGAAAATACAGTTATACAACAGACAAAAGTATATGCTTTCATGTTTTGTTGTATATGCTTCCTGTTCCTACTTTCTAGAATAAAAACATAGACGGTTTATTGTTTAGCTCATCTGAGATAAAATAAAACGGTAGGTATATGACTCACGTCTTAATTTAATTTAATATCAATGCATAATAGTAAATTGTTGTACCCAAAAAACAGCCTTGAATCAAGTGCTATATTTTTAAAAACAATAAAAATTTTATTAAAAATTGTTTTTTCTTACTTTTTTCTATGCTATATGTAGAAATTCATACGATACAAAAAAAATTAAAATATATAGAAGAGGAATATTATTTATTTTTAATTTACAATTTTTATAAATGCTGCTTAAAAACATCTTAACCTTTTTATTTTTATGAAATGGAGTAGACTGTAACCACAAACAGTTTAGATATATTTGGAAAGAAAAATATTAAGCTAGTTTTTTTTTTTTGGACTTGAACGAAATATGTAAGTAAACTGACTTTTTTTTCAATGGAGTAAAAGTCGTATAAAATATTTATTTTTAGTATTGACAAGTTATGTTTATGTTTAATTTAGACAGATATAATATAGTTGTTTGTTCACTTTTGTTATAATATCAACATACATTCTCCTTTTTCGTATACAATTTGACTCACTCCTCTAAGGTCCCATAAAAGTCGCCTTTAAGGTGAACACACGACAATGGCATTATGTTGTTATAAATAAATAACAGTTAATATCGTGCAGCAATATTTTATTGAATAAATAAGAGTAAAGTACAACGCTTTTTATTTATTCACCACTCACCTGGCTATTTTCCAAATAATAACAACTTATTTTGACAATATTACTGAACATAAAATACATTATAATTTACAATGTGTATTTGATTTATTTTTGTATAATTTTGATGTTTAAAATCATGCCTTTTTAAATAGTTTATATTGTATTTTTTATATTGAAGTATTTAATTATATTGCGTATATACTTTGGAAACGTTTGGGGTGTAAAGATGGAATAGAAATTATCGTAAATATAGTAAAAATGATAAAAAAAAAAAAAATTAAATAGTTAATAATTAAATAAAAATAATGTTCCAATATGTCATAGGTCATCAAATAAAATGTTTACCAAAAAATAAATAAATAAAATACTATAATTGGTGGGGTGCCCAGGTAATAAAAAATATAATGATGATGTTGCAAAAAAATATTTTTTTATATTATTATTTTATTAGCTTGGTTACTTAGTGACGTTATTTGATACCTGCACGCAATGATGATTCATATTAAGTGTATCTCGTATTATCAATGATGTTTTACTTTTATTTAAATAATTATTATCCATTCAAACATTCAATACCAAATATTCCCCGACCTCATATTGACATGGTTTGTTGTAGGGCTTTGAAAACTCTTGGATTTATCAATAGGTTGACTAGGGATTTTAAACTTGATTCGTCTTTTAAATTACTTTATTGTACTTTAATCCGTCCTATATTAGAATATGGTGTGGTTGTTTGGTGTCCTTTTACTGCTGTCAGCTCTCTCCAGCTTGAAAGAGTTCAGCGCCGATTCCTTCGTTCCGCTGGCTTTTTGTTACGTATTGATCACCCTCCTCACGACTATTCTTCTGTTTCTGTTAAATTAGGTCTTGTCTCTGATCGCAGGCGAATGCTTTGCGTAAGGTTTCTTAAAGGACTGTTGTCTGGTCACGTCGATTCATCTGATTTATTATCCTCACTCAACTTCAAGGTCCCTCCTCGCCGTAACCGTTCTTATGTTCCTTTCCATGTCCCTATATACTCGAATAATTATATGAAAAACGAGCCAATTAGGCGTTTAATGTTATTGGCCAATGAGGATCCCTCTATCGATCTTTAATATTCATCATATGTTAATTTTCTTCTTTTTTTTCTTTGAATATTAGTTTGCTTTTTTGTATTACTTTACCATTTTGTAATAATTGTTAGTAAATTTAATTTTTTATTATATATGTACATTTTTTGTAATTATGTAATTCTGTAAGAATTTCAAAAGGGTTTAACCCGTTTACTATTATAAAATAAATAAATAAATTATAAAATCATTAATATATTAAGTGACTATTACGATAAAAATGCCATTCTCACTAATTATTATAAATTAACATGGGTTAAACCTATTTATAAATACGTATTGTTAAAATACGTATTATATATATAATATAATATTATTATGTTAATACATACCTAATTATGATACTTCGTATTATATACGTTTTTAATGAACGGTCTGACGTTTAAATGAGAGAAAATGTTAGTTGAAAAATTCTTTAGGTCTCTTAAAATTGGCGTTGAAAATAATAAAACAATAATTATTTAAAAGCTTTCCTAGCTCGATGTCACGTCACTGAATCCAGATATAACTGCGTTCAAATATTGATAAGGAAAATGTTAAACAAAATATCGCACGCAATAGGGCATACCCTTGAAAATAGTTCCATGCGACCGGGACATATTCCACAAAATTATTGCATGCCACTCGTACGAAATGTATTTTCTGCATGCGATTTAGATGGACCAAGTCCTTGTTTTGTAGAGGTATTCAACAGTCAATATTATAATGGAATAAGGTAATAAAAATGTTCTTATACATCTTAATCAAGATTGTAAGTACATAGATTGGTATAAATTTTTATTATTTTCGAGACGTATTTTCTTTCATTTATTTTTTTTTTAACTCGACACCAATTTATTTTAACTAAATAATAATTATTCGGGTAAATACCTTTTAAATTTTATTTAATTACCTGCCATATTAAGAATCGGTATTGACAAATTCAATAACCTGAATTTTCATTCAACACCCGAAACCCAAAAAATGATTTAGCCCTGGATTATAATAATGAAAACAAATCAATAAAATAAACAAAATTATATATTTCTGTACGTAATGTGTTCTTAATAAATAACAATATTTAAACCTCTTATATAGTGCTAATGCTATAAACAGTGAATTCTTAGTTACCAAAACAGCTTAAACACTGGAAAATAAATAAATAATTTGCTACAAAAAACACTCGGTTAATAAAAACCCATGGAATTAGGAATGTTTATTTCATAGTTCAAAGATAACTAGACATTTTCCTCCAAAATTATCGGTTTTAAAGAAAAAAAACCGTCATCCCTAATATTGGCTCAAGCCGATAATCATTTCTACTTTCAAGTCTAAATCGATTTAATAATATAACTTTACCAATATTCCCTTTACTCAGAAATAAATTAAAAGCTCATAAACAGATTAGAAAAATATTTATGCATTTTATAGTTCAATAGCTAATAAAAAATAAAACAAAAATATACTTGAATATTATTGATAAATTTGAATTATTTGATTATGTTAATATTGAAAACGATAGTGTACTCATAAAATAAAAAGTTTTAATCCCGCGAATGTATGGTTTGAGAATAACACATAATTAATCAACCACTTTAAGTTAATAATTAAATATGACATTTAAGCATTGCTATGTATAAGTAAATATATTGACATACATATTCCGTTCATAGATTATAAAATAATATTTAATCAACATTTAAATCATGCTTTTAATTAGTATAATAGTAATATAATAAGATATTACTAGATATCATTTAAGATATTGTTATTAAGATATAAAAAGATATTACTTACTTAAATATTATTTGGTATTCACTTTGAGTTGTGTATAAACATATTCGAACAAACACTCAACAAAATAACAAATTTAGTTTGGTAAAAATATTATTTTCAAAGAGTAATAGCAACAAAAATTATGTGTTTTTAGAATTCTCGCTAATCAAAAAAAATGTGAATAACCTTCTTTTTAAATGGCTAGGATTTAGCTGAGTTAAAATGTTGCGTTATATTATTAAATTACGAGTTTATGACCTACATTATCTGAGGGGTTGTCTTTTTTCCTTATTTCTTATTCAACTTAATGTACCAAAATTTATAATTTATGACCCAACTATTTTATGCGAAAAGTTTAGCAGGAGATTCGGTAAATCACATTAACACTTAGAATAATTAAAAACCTATTAAAAATTAATTTCTTGCCTAAATCATGTTAAAATATTTGATAAAATCGTTTTTTCTTTTTTTAGTTTTAAATTATATATTATGATTACTTAGTAAGTTGATATAATAATAAAAACTTATACCATCAGCACAGAAAAATCCGTCCAAAACAGATTACAGGAAAAACAAAATTACTTTTTGATCATGGACGATAAACACTTTCAGCTGTACTACCAAAAAGTTAAATAAAATGTCATATTATCTGGGTAAAAAGAAAAACGATCCTATTGTACACAGCCATGGGCGCGTATTATGATATCAACTCTTTTGGAGTTCTGTTCAATGCTTGTGTTTTTTGTTCGTACTGTATTTTCCAGAGTTTTGTTACAATATCAGCGGCTTAATTTTCCAAGGCTGTGTTTCCATGCGTTGTAAAAAATGTATGACTTTTGGTGAAAAGCAAATAAAACGCTCCGTTCAGTGAATCTTATTTTGTCACTTAATATTTTTCCGTGATGAAATTAATAAAAATAAATCATCCTAAGTCCGTTGTTTGATGCGTTTGACAGTTTTCTTTTCTGTCCTGAAAAATTAATCATAATTTTCGCGACCTTTGCGTACCTACAATAGGCCAACGGTATTGTAGAGGAACCGACGACGTATTGTGGTACCGAAATCACATTTTCTGCCTTGGGCTTTGGCGGCAAACGGTGGCAAATCGATAGTCCTCGACGTGATTTGATTTGAATTCCGGTTTATTTATTTTTAAAGAACTGTGCGTCGTTGGTATTAATTTTCGAAGTGCAACGTCGTCGTCGGTGCAGAAAAACGCGTGAAACGTTCAATTTGATTTGGCTTCACGCGAAACGACGACACACAGTAGTTATTATCGAATTCAATATTTACACTTTGCATGGGTTTTAAACGACGTTCGATAAAAAAAAAAAAAAAAAATAAGAAAAGTAAATCCTTTTCGAGTGTTGTACCTGACTGACTGTCGAATCGTGAGAATTACAGCAGGCGTTTCGTCGTCGACAATAATATATCGTTTAAAAAGCGTTTAAAAAGATTATACGACAAGTAACAAAAGTCTCACATCATCCTATAAGTATCTGCGTTCCAAATCGATTACGTTTGAGTGCAGCTTTTTCGACAATACCTTATTTATAAGAAAATTCCGTTTTCATTAATTTAAAAACATTTATTTCAATCCGATTTAGATTTTGACGACATTTATTTTATTTATCTTACGGACAATAATTGTCCAATTTCAAATACAGTGATAATAGTGAATACTGAATGAATTAAAAAATAAATAACATTAACGCCATTAAATAATTTTATTGATTTAGCAATACACAAGAAAAAAAAGAAAGAAGGAAAACAGTATCATACGTAAAAAGATTGCCGCATTAATAAATAAAATTGTGTCGAGAGCCAAAAATGTCTTTTGAATCCGTTTTTGGTTAATGTCATTGAAAACGGATGTCCGGTATCAATCTTATTGAAATACTTCAAGGAATAGAACTGTTTGAATCATTACGATGTGGTGGTTTTGAAAAGTTTAAATAGAACTGTCGCTCAAAATAAATATTAATTCATACAATAAAAAAAATCTTATTTTGTTTTCACACACTTAGGCCGTAATTATTTAAAATCAAAAAATTATGATCGATAAATAAAATGCAATATTATTAAAACAAGATAATCGTTGTTTCAGGAAACGAAATGCGAGCCATATACAACCATGACGAGAGCCACATGCGGCTCGCGAGCAACAATTTGGCCACCCCTGAAATAGATGATAATTGTTGCAAGTGGCGTAGACTGTAGTTAATAACATTAAACTTTATCAGACTTAACAGAAAATTCATTATTTAATTATTTCAAAAAAAAAGTGATGAAGGCAGTAAATTTTGTGTGCTTAGTATAGGGCAGTGCTTCTCAAACTGGGGGGCACTGTCTCAAGGGAGTTGTGATTAGGTCGTGGCTATATGACTGGTGGGTCGTAAAATATTTATTTTATTCAAAGTATTTTCATTAAGTCTACAGCGTTTATGAAAAATAAAAAAAAACCATAATTGTTTTAAATTAAATAATCGTCCATATTTGTGCGGGTATAAGTACGAATCCGCGAGTTTTTTTTTTTTTTGTGAATACAATTTTGCGCACTCTATTGTTCATTGAAATACAATGAGATTTTGGTGCAACGTTATTAATCACGTTAGGTTTTTTCTTCCTCTAAACATTTTTTGGTATAAATACACTTATCCAAAAATCTCGATCAGTAACTTTGTTAAACCGGATTTGCCTCTAGTTTAGTTGGTACTTCAGAGAAGTCATTTTTTGAATTTCTCAATTCTTCAATTTTTTTTTTTTTTTTTTAAAAAATGCCCAAAATTTGACAAAAAATACTTGGAAACCATAATTTTTTGATCGTTTTCGTGAGCGAAAAATATCCGTGGTGCAAAGTATGTCCGGTTTTCTTATCTGTACTTATTTTTTTTGATCATGTGATAGCTTTATATTTATTAGTATTTAAAGAGTGATCCTTTAAAATTTAAAGAGCACAAATCGGTAAAACTATTTAAATCATTTTCTAAGAATATCCTATCTTTAACTGATGAAATAGACTTAAAGATTTTGGCGTCTTCGGAGAATAGTAACATATTTGAGTTAGTAATAGAAAAACATCAGCTTTGATTTCAATGTAGCTTCTTTTTATATCATATTTACTAGAACAACTAAAAAAAAAAAATCATTTGTGAATACATACACAGTTAAAATTAACCGAAATATAGTAGTTTTGATATCATGAGAATAGTATTTACGTCAGAAGAAAAACAAAAACAAATCGCATTTATTTTTGTAATGCAGATATTTTTTCTAACAATCTGAAAGTGCAGACATACCTTTAAAAGAGATTTCGTTGCAAATTAAATAAATTCAATTTTTGAAAACTGATATAGTTCGTATATATTACATAACTCCAAAATAATATTTTCCGCATCACAATAGAGATTGATTTGAAAAAAAAAATATTTAGTTTTTATTTTTTACCAATACAACTGTAATTTGCACATAATTGCAAACGTAACCTGCAGCACAAACGAAGTCGATTTAAAGCATTTTTATTTATTAAGTCTAAATAAATATGAAAAAATAACTATTTTCAAAATGTCTAAAATCATAAAGTTGCTAAAAAAGTATTTCCAATTTTATGACATTATATTGGAATTTTGTTCTAGATTACTATTGGATAAACCGTATAATAAAAAACGTATTAGCCATGGAGATACAATGGGTTGATACGGGACTTTTAAAGCACACTTTATGTACAATTATGTTATAGTTGTTACACTGTGTTTATGCGGAATACTTTGTGCGAAGGGATCAAACGTCCATGAATGTTTATTAATTATTCTTCTTTCGTGCCATACAATACAGTTTTATTAATTAAGTTCCGCCTTTTGAAAGCTATTCAAATGGAATTATCGTCACACAGAGTTCAAAGCATCTGAAGGGCGCTTTCCGCTTCACAGAAAAATAACTCCGTAAAAATCCACTCTCGTAGCAATTAGTGTTGTAGTGTGTGTAAGTAGTTGAATAAAACGTATTAAAATAAAACGACTTAAATTAATGTCCGACGTTTTTCGAATTCACTTTCACCTAAAGGAGGACGCAGTGGTTCCTACATGAAGATCGAGAAAATTTCAGATCAACGATTAGGGCTGGGATTCTTTTCGATTAATCCATTTTTTATAATCGTTAATCCATTAATTCGATTATTTTTTAAGCGTCTTGGCGAACACTAGTGAAAGAAACATCACCATTATTGTTATTTCATATTTCGTTAATTATAAGCCTCCTCCAGACTAGTCGTTTAACTAAATGCCCAGGCAGATAATAAAATCGTATAAAAATTAAGTTATTTGACTATTTGTCTAGGCATTTAGTAAAATGCCTGATTTGACTATATGCCTATGACTTATATATAACTAAATAATCAAATTCGCTACTATTTTACTTCAATCAAATACATGGGTACAATTAGGTAAGGCAGCTGGGAACTAAGATTCTTCTTTCAGATCAATTCAAATCTTCCAGTTTTATTTAGAAATTGCATGCACTCAAAGCCCTTAAAATATGAAGTTAAAACAATTAAATAAATAGGTTATCTTCCAAATTATCGTGTTGTGTCCCACAATAAGAACCACCAAAATAAAATAGTTTAATTTTAATTTACATTGTCATGATCAGTGATAGTAGCCAGTAGGGTACTAGCCAATAGGTATTACAAATTGGTTGATGGTATTACTTTTTGCAGCATTATCAAATAATTGTGAGTGTCCGGTTTATTAGAAATTAAACTTATTTGAATAAAATTTTAAATTTAAATGTTATTTAGTATTTATTATTGAGTAACATTGTACATAATAAATTAAATTTTAGATTCTGAATGAAGTGAAGAAACTAATATTTCTACAATGATGTTTATTATTTTTTTTTTCTGTGTACAACTTTTCGCATAGAAATACTTATCCAAAAGTTTCGATCAATAACTTTTTGAAACCCGATTCGTCTCTAGATTGTACTTTAGAGGGGTCATTTTTTGAATTACTCAATTCTTCAATGTTTTTTTTGGAAAATACTACCCAAAATTTAACAAAAAAGACTCGAAAACCATCATTTTTTGATCAGAATTTTATGAAAATTTAAACAGATAGAAAATCCTTTTACTGAAGAAATGATTTATCGTTTCTTTAAATTTTAATACGCCCGTCAAGAGAATACCACCCGTCGTGCGAAGTACACCCATCGTGCGAAGTATGTCCGGCTTTTTTTATTTTTAATTTGCCAGCGATCGTTATAAAATTGTTGTTTGGCCATTATAGTGTAATTGTATCTTATAATATTTTTGAACATGCCAATTGGCTGTAGAACAAACTTAGAACTATAGGACAAACATCAAACCTCATTATTTGTATTGTGATGTTTACATTTTTGTACACGTTTGCAGGCGAATCGTTTGAAAAACATTAGGAGAGCACTTTGCTTAAGTATAAAATAGATTATGATGTTCAGACATTTACTGGAATTTTCGTAAAAGGTTTACCAAGGTAGATTAGTAAGCGCCTTTGGCCGGTCTTCGGCTTATATCGTGAGCAATTACTCAAGTGAAAACTAACTTAGTGTATTTAGTACTTAGTCGAACCTAGATTTTATATCGACATTTAGTAGTAACATAATAATTAGAGACTTGAATCATAATAATATGAGCTAAAAGTTTGGCATAAAGATGATATTTATATGTAAAGTTAAAAGGTAAAAATATGCACCAATGTGCATAACTAACTTGTAGACATCGATTAAAAAACAATAATAAAACAACCACGTTATTACATTTTTATAACTTTACTACCTTTACATATTTTAGAATGTAAGGGAAACGAAGGAGCTAGTGTTTTTAATAAAATAATTTTGTAAACTTTTTAAATTCTAAACGAAGTGATTTATTTGATATTTTTGTTATTATTAATATTATAAATTAAAATTGAAGGGTTACTGTTCATATATGCATTAAAACGAATAAAAAGACTGAAAAATGCTGAAACATGCCCTAAAAATGAAAAAATATCGAAATATGCAAAATAAAAGTTTTGGTTTTGAGGTCTCTGTCACATGAAACAAACTTTGTAGTTGGAAAGCATTTCCTAAGGTCATCCAAGAAAATATGCATTTTGCATTGAAATCCGGGCCCTAATTATAAAACATAATTATGTCTCCAATTTCGCCGATAACGTGGGTCTGTAAAATTTTACAAAATGTTTTCAAAAACATATTTTATAAGCACTGCTAGGGTTTCATCTCCGACGGAACTAATATTATTAAATTATTATAGGCCATGTGGGCCGTGTGACTGCTGCGGCTATTCGGTCGCGCGGCTCCCGTCCGTTTACGATAATAACGATGTTATTATTGTATGTTATGATGCGGGCGGCACATGCGGCGGCAGCTTCGGTTTTGCGGTCGCGCGTGTACTTACACTAATTATATTGTCGTAATGACTAATGACCGTTGTGCAGTCGACCCGCGCCCGATCACGTCGCGATGACGTCACCTGTACTCACTGCTTTTGAAAAGAACAAATATATTTTCATCGTTTTCACTACGATTTATTAGTATTTTAAAACTAAACGAACAATTTATTTTTTTTTTTTCTATTAAATCGATTATTTTTAGTTTAATGCGCATTAGCGCAACCTGGAAAACATTTTTGGAGGGTCTGATATGTTTATTTGAATGATTAAGCCCCCCAAAAAGGTATCTTATGTAATTTTCGAAAATTCTGAGGGGAATTTGAGTAGTTTTGAGGGGGCTTAGACCCTCCAGCCCCCCTCTAATTACGTCTATGTTAATGCGATTTATTACAGAATTTATTCAGGATCGTCTCTTGACGATCGACTTTACAAAATGCATGCACTGTCTCCGTGGTTATTGTGTTAGTAAGGGTGAACTGGGTCGTTGTGGTAATTTGCAACTGTACTGTTAATATTATTGTTGATAATATAATAGTAAATTGTAATAAATTAATTGACATTAATATAGTATATAATAATTATTATATTATATTATGATGAAACGTGTTCAGATGAATCAATTACAAGTTGTACTATTTATGTTTTATTATTTTATTGTCTTAAGTATGAATGTTTCAATTTTCTGTTAACCAATTACTAATTACGAAGCAGTTTTATCGAGCGATTTCCGAATAACCAGAAAATTATAGCTGATACTCAATATTTACTATTTACCGAGTAAAAAATAGAAATATACCAGAGTCAACGTTAAAAATACAGACGGTTGACATTATCATCGATAAACCATCAGAAATTATATATGTACGAATTAAACAGTTTTTTGAAAAATATTATGTAAAATAACATTGCAAATCCCCAAAGTTCAAATACTTCCAAAATACGTATAATATAATAAAGTCGACAGTATTCAACATGAAATCAACGTTTACAAGTGATAGGTATATTATATATACATCAAATTTGTGGAATTTAAATGTAAGTGAAATTAATTTACGTAAAAATATAATAAGAATGTCATAATTTATAAAATTCAACAACTTTAGATTCAAAGCGAAGCGAACAAGGATGTTTATTATTTTTCTTTTCTTTTATGTAAATACTTTTTCTAATAGAAAACTAGTTTGAATCAATGCGTTTATGCAGGACCGGTGTAAGACCAAATTCAAAGGTAGGGGATGTATAAAATTACCAATTTAACTCAATGCGTTACTCTACTAGAACTTATATGCAGATACCATAAAGAATATAAAAACCTTTTATTCAGATTTCTTGGTAAATATGCTGCTGTGTATGGGTTATAAAATCAAATTCCTGGGAGGTAATGCAGTATCTCCGAGGGATTTACTGCGATTTCTTCTATAGCGAGTATATATAATACATTGTATAACATACCTATAGCATTTTTTCTTAGTACTCTGTAATATTTGGGTCCTTAATACGTTTTAAAATGTCTCATACTGGCTTTTCTAGTCGAATTTACTGCGCTCCACGTTTTCGCTATTACGTATTATTTAGTTTTTGTTTTATAAATAGAGCATATCATCCTCACACACTCACCTCAGTTTCTCTGATATCTACTGAAATTTTTAATTTCTGCATGATATGTTGAATGAATATTTTTTAATATGCGAACAAACAGTATTAGATCCTAAGTGAAGCGAAGAAGCAAGTGTTTTTACAATGATGTTAATTTTTGTTTTTTTATTTTTTTTATTTGTGCACGTTTTCGTATAGAAGTACTTAAAAGTTCAAAAGTTTCAACCAGCGACTATTTGAATCCAAATTTACCTGTAGATGGTACTTTTGAGAGGTAATCTTTCGAAATTGTCAATAGTTTTCTCAAAATTTGGGAAATATCTTACAAAATTGGATAAAAAAGCTCGGAAACTGTATTTTTTTAATCCAAACTTTATGATAATTTATATATTGATAGAAAATAATATGAGAAATATTTTAGTGCTAGCAGATTAAAAAAATATGAAAAAAAAATTTTAACTGTTTTTCTAACACTTCTTTTTCTCGTCAAAAAATTTATTTTTACTCTTCTTAGTTAAAAGTGAAATATAAAAATGGCTGAGTAACAATAATTTTTAAGTAAAATTGTCTTGAATAAACTAAATCTCCTCTTGGAATTGTCTTATTGAAAAAATTATTTATCGTTTCTTTAAAATTCAATACACCTATAAAGAGTATCCTACTCGATGAGCGAAGAAAATCCAATAGTGCGAAATACGTATTTTTTAATTTTTTAAATATATTTATTTATTATTTATACAATGGATGCCAACTTATATGAACGACTTTGGGATCAACTAAAAAGTGAGTTTTAAGACCGAATGAATGTAATAGACGAAATGAGGGGGAGGAACAATAAAAACATTTTAAATTAATAATTAACTTGATTTTGCTCTTTCATTTGTACGTAATTAACTATTAATGTATTTATTGGTGAAATATAAATTTTACTTTACTATTTTACACATTATGATTATTCATTCAATTTTATATTATTTCTGTTTGTGTTATTCACTATTTCAGCAATATTGTACTTAATGCATATTAAAATTAATGAGATAATTATGTTATTAAAATGTTTAGTTATTCGTCCGTAAAAATTTTCTTTCACAAAAATATTCGCTGTGTAATTCTCTATCTACGTACCAAGTTTTGTAGAGATCAGTTAAACCAATTAATTTTAATATGCGTTGAAGTGTCTAATGTTATGTAAAACTAATGAATTCTGTCAAAGTGATGACTTTATATAGTTGTAAAAAAAAAAAAAATATACTTACGATTTTTAAAATTTTTTCAGTACCGTTGATAATACATATCAATATGTTTCTATTTAAGTTTTCAAGTCTGAATATTCAGACATTAAAATTTTATGAATTAAAAACTTACAAAAAACGAGAAATTTCCATATTTTTTTTTTAAAGTTCTGTACTTTTCTCAAAATTATTAAAATATTTTTGAATATTTTATGAGGTATTGTGAGTGAATATTTTTAGTATTAGGTTAAAGTTTCAACTTTCCAACTTTACTGTTTTTGAAGTTATTTTAAAAAAATAAAATGTCGAATTTATGAATATTTCCGGCTATGACGTATTTAACAGCTTTTTGTCGATTTTTGGGTAGTTTTTGCATATGCTTGGAAAAAGTATTAAG
Organism: Stegophylla sp. TES_Ste_2020; assembly: GCA_025469315.1. Classification (NCBI taxonomy): domain Eukaryota; kingdom Metazoa; phylum Arthropoda; class Insecta; order Hemiptera; family Aphididae; genus Stegophylla; species Stegophylla sp. TES_Ste_2020. Next base: position 6,244 of record JAIPRM010005336.1, on the reverse strand, counting down.
AATTTTGCGCAAAATGACCTCCCAAAAGTATTATTTTGATAACATTTTCCATCTCTGAAGTTACTGATCGAAACTTTTAGACCAGTATTTCTACCCAAAATTGTATTTCCATAAGTACGAAAACACACACACACACACACACACACACACACACACACACTCACACACAAATTTGTAAAACCCTTACATTTTTTTGTTCCGTTTAATTACGTTGTGCACACTATAGATTCGCGACAGTGGATACACACGAAATGTCATATTATGATAGAAGTAATGATGATAGTATTATTACTTGTTATTATTTCCTCGGTGAATCCGATGGCGACGCGATGTTACATATTAATATATTATATATAAACTTGTAGAATAATATAATAATGGATGCGTGAGTGCGTCACCGACGGGACGACGGAAAATCATCCGTCGGCAAGGGATTTCATATTTGCGCCGTCGCGAGGTCGACTACACCAGTGTTTCTCAACCTGAGGGTCGCAACCCCCTTGATGGTCGCTAAAACTAATTATTTAGGGTGGCCAACATTTAAATGAATACAGAATATAACAAGGGCAATGTAAATCCATCCTAAAATCAGATGAAAGTATGCTCATTGTATCATATTATATATTATTGTCAATGAAAAACAATATCGATTGAATTGACTTCAGAATAAATATTACAATAGATTTATAAAAACATCAAAATTATACGTATATTTTGGTTAAAAATTATAATGAGCATCCTAACTCAACTGAAGCTTAGAAACACTAAAAACCTTTGGTCTATTTTCAACTAATTATTTATGCGAAATAACAGTTTCTTCTCTGACTATCATATAAATTGAATGGGAATACCGACTGAAAATTTGTTTTAACAAATTCTATTAAACCAAAGACAACAACGACTAACTACCAAACCATATTAATTTAAAGATGACTCTTAGTATTTGAATTTTTTTACGTGTATTTTATTTATAACAAAGTATATAAGTAAAATGGATGCTTTATATTTCTTTAAAATCATATTTATTGTATTTACCATTTAATACTATTGCAATTCTATAATATGCGTAATTTATACTTAAATGTAAAATATATATTTAGGGTTAGTTAAAACTTGGATACCTAATTTGGGGGCGACACAGTAAAAAGGTTGAGAAACACTGGACTACGTCACTATACCGGTGCCGGCCTTGGAACGAGGAGAACGAGAGAAAGTGAAGTAGACATTTTTCGAGGATAAAAAAAAAAAAAAAAAGCCCCAAAGAGGAATACACTTACGGCTCTTCCGGCCCACTCGTGGCTCGGTAAAATATTTATACGCGTTTTTGCGCGACCTCGCGGTAAACGGAGAGATATGATGAAAAAAACGCCCCCTCGTGGCTGTCGTACTTTCGCGGCCCTTAATTATTTCCAAGAGAGTGCGACTGCAAAAACAATAATACAAAATATATTCTTTTTGTCATGATAATATTATTTCCGTATTAAAACATTTTCAAACGTAATATACCCACGCAAGATATATTATGACGTGCAAGTACTTATGCGCGCGCGTTTATTTATATCTTTTTTTCCCTCCCCACCACCTCTGAATGAATTATCTTCACGGTTTTTACGCCACCCCTCGTTTTGTTTACCGTGTCCACTCGACGACGAACTTACGCCCACGATGACTATTATTATTATTTTACCATTATTTTCATCGTTTGTCAACATATAATATTATTAATGATATTATTATTTCAATATTAAGGGTCATCGAAGTCCGTCGACTATCCGCGGTTGTTGACACCTATTTTTTTTTTTTTGGACATGAAACCCACTGCTCGATCCGTTCATTTAAATCGCGGATTCATTGTCAGACACCACAAATATAACGAAACCAAATTAATTGACAGCACGACACGACGTTTGGGCTTGCACTCCGAGATAATGACTGCAGTCCATTTGGACCAATAATAATTATGCGTAAAAATGATTTATATACGCTGTGTTTTAATTTTTTGATATTAACACTATAAAATATTATCGTCAATACAATAATTGCATAATGGTTTATAATGTAATATAATTAGATCACTAGCTGAAGTGTCTGTATTCAGGGGAGTATCCAAGGCGGTATGATGAGGGTAATAAAGGCCCTTTGGATAAAATTTAATTTGTTTCATGTGTCTAGTTTATGTTGTATAGGGGAGAGTCGGGTAATTTCGACCGCCATTTTAATTGGACCAATCGTTTAAAACGTCTCGTGACGATTAGAGATGGTCTTCAAACCTCTAATGTCAAATCGTATTAATGTGTTCTCACTGTACATTTATAAAATCATTGGAGTTATCGCACACATTTTTATATCTAACTTAGAGTGTTAGCAGTTGGCACGCTTCACAAAAATCATGTCGTTCATGTCATTTCTCGCACTTTTTCCAAAAGTGATAACATAAAGTGTAACAGCTAAAATCAAAATTTACTTATTATAATTTAAAATAACTATGATCTGATAAAGATGCAAATGCTACATTTTAGGATACCAGATGTCTATATTGGACCACTTTATTAGTTTTACTTAGTTCAAATATTTCATAATTAAAATTAAAAATTTTAAATATTTACTTTGTGAAATTGAAGTTTAGATACATACGTAAATTTTTAATGAAGTTTCGAGGACATCGTTCAGAAAATTCTTGGAAAAACTTAAAAAATTCCAAAATGATCAAGTATAAGCGATTTTACTTTATGGGAGTTAAAACTAAAATAAAGTAATTTTATTATTTGATTATATTGTTTATAATAGGTACTTAATATTAGGACTTACTGTTGATACTATATATTATATACTATATGTAGGTGTGTGGTTCTGAAAGTAGTTAGTTTAATTAATTTAAAATATTTTATTTAAGACATTAGAATGATCGCTATCATTAATTTTTTCTGTGTTTATTTTAAATTTGTTGAAAACGCATGAACAATGGAATTGGAAATCTTCTAAGTTCTAATTGGAAAATATTTATAATCTGACAATACCCACTGCAATTTATCAACGAATACTTTTATAAATATTATTTGACTTAAATCCTAACCCGTCCTCCTTCCTGAAAAACGGGATGAACACACCTCTGTCTGCAGTCATTTACATATTTTTATGTACGCTAATGCCTCACATGGATTGATTAGTTTAGAATATTATATTTCGCTCTTGTAATTTCACAAAATCACATTGTTTCGTTACGGTTACAGTTTTTCATATTACATTAATAAGTAATATAAACAGAAAGTGGGATGCTCGTTTTATTTTACTAACTTCATTCTCGTAAAGTAATATTTCATGTTCTATTCTTTTCGTAAATTAGCGTGGAAAACATTTTAATATTTTTAAGTCTGTATCGTAGCGTTGCACCACCGACTGGAAAAACGTGATGTGTACAAGCGTAAAACCCTATGTTAGTGCAGAAAAAAAAAATGTACAAAAACAGTTATTAAAAAGTCCATTAGTGAACACGATTAATAGTGAATTACTTTCCAGATTAATAATGATTCTATTACCATCAATCATCGAGTAGTCGATTAATTGTTTTATCAGTAAATATTGTCTGTTGGTAGTTACCTATATAATAACAACGTATGGTATAAAACAATTTGTAAAACAACATTTCCATTCCCAAAATGTACGTTTGGGTAAAATAAAACACGTTTATTAACAATATTAACACGTTGGGCGTAATTTCGTATGTAGCAGATACGTTTAATTATGATTGCATTGCGTTTTTATGAGTTTGATTTCAATTCGTTCACTCGGCGGAATTCGGTTTATGTAGATGACATAAAAACTGACAAACTCAATAATAATATTATGTACGTACAATGGATTTTTGTGTATAAAATAAAAATGAGCACATTCAAATAAATTTTTCCAATAATCATAAATAATTATTGATTACACACACAAACATCAAACGTTACAGAGTGTGAGAACAAGTATAATTATTCTTGTTGTTCATTTTTCGTTACTGTATTGTCTGTATCCATACAACACGGAAGACTATTTTTCATTAGCGTTTTTTTATCTTTTCTTTTTTTTTTTTAATCAAAACTTAAAAAAGTTTCAATTCCACGACGCAAAGCGACATTTATTTTAAAACGTGTCTTCTAATTAAATTTAAAAAGTTAAATTTATTCAAACGAGAACATAACCAAATTTATTCCATGCATGGATACACTACATAGTACATAGTTCAATAATTTGGATTATAAACTTTTCTTATTTAAATTAAACAACTACACTGCCTACAATGAGTGTATACGTATACGTATATGCGTTGTAAAGTTGTGTTTATAAACGTATAGCAAATGTGTATGTATATATTTATATATAATACTTTGATATGAGAACATAATCTTATTTATAATTATTATTATTAAGTATAAATTATATACTTATTAATGAACAACATGGCTTCAGAACTGAACGATCAACTGTAACCAACCTTGCTATTTTCAAACAAAACATTATTTATTCCTTTTTGTCAAAAGCTCAAACCGATGTAGCGTATCATAATTACTTTTAAAAGGCTTTCGACAAAGTAAATCATAACCTACTAATTGGAAAGCTAAAAAATTATGGTATAAATAACCCTCTACTATCTTGGTTTAATTCTTTAAAAAAAAATAGATTTCAAATTGTAAAATATGACAACTTGTACTCTAATCCAATTTCAGTTAGCTCTTGTGTCCCTCAGGGCTATCACCTTCTTTATTTATTACTTTTATAAATGATATGTCTTTAGCAATAAAAAATTCAAAATTACTGCTGTTTGCTGATGACGCAAAAATTTTCAAAACTATTAATTTTAAATCAGACTCTATGCTTTTACAATGTAATTTAATACATTTTCAGAATTGGTGTACTCAAAATGATATGCAATTAAGTATTAATAAGTGTGATATAATTTCATTTTATAATAAAAAAAAATAATATACTATTTGATTATACTTTATTTAATTCTACTATCAAACGCGTATTTATTGTTAATGATTTAGGCTTTTATTTAGGCACAAAATTAAATTTTATTTATCATATTGATAAAATAAGAAATAAAACAATATCAAAATTAGGTTGTTTAAAACGTAGCTGTTCAGAATTTAATAACGCATATGTTCTAATAAATGTTTATAATTCTTTGGTGCGATCCAATCTTGAATATGCTTCCTCTATTTGATCTCCTAAAAACATTACTCCTATACAACACCTGGAATCAATACAAAATTCGTTTCTACGTTTCATTTCTTATAAATGTAATATCCAGAGACCTTCACACTCATTTTATGACGGTGTATTAGGTTTTTTCAATATTTCAACCCTTAAAACTCGAAGAAATCACTTTAATATTATATTCCTATATAAATTAATACATAATAAAATACAGTGTCCTGAATTACTAAAAAAAATAAATTATAAAATCTCAAGAAATAACGACTCTTTTTTAGATTCTGAATGAAGTGAAGAAGCTAGTGTTTTTACAATGATGTTTATTTATTTATTTTTTTTTATTTTTTCTGTGTACAACTTTTCGTATAGAAATACTTGTCCAAAAGTTTCGATCAATAACTTTTTAAAACCCGATTCGCCTCTAGATTGTACTTTAGAGAGGTCACTTTTTGAATTTCTCAATTCTTCAATGTTTTTTTTGGAAAAGACTACCCAAAATTTGACAAAAACGACTCGAAAACCATAATTTTTTGATCAGAATTTTATGAAAATTTAAACATAGATAGAAAATCCTATAAAAGATTTTGGCGCAAGAAAATTTTGAAATTGTGAAAAAAAATTTTGGACATTTTTCGAACATTTTTTTTTTTCTTATATTATTAACTTCCTTCGTTTAGAATCGTTTTACTGAAAAAATTATTTATCGTTTCTTTAAAATTTAATACGTCCGTCAAGAGAATACCACCCGTCGTGCGAAGTACACCCATCGTGCGAAGTATGTCCGGCTTTTTTATTAATAATGTTAAAGCCAATTATTATTCTTTTTCTTCTCCGGCTAATACTTTAATGATAGCTGGAAATAGTATTAATTTAGATTTATTTTACTGTTCAATAAATGATATAAAATCGGTATTAAATTTATAATTCATTGTATTTAATGTTTATATTAACGAATAAATTACTTTTGATTATTGTTAATTATTGAAATTACTAGTTAATGTCTCTAAAAAAAATATAATGTGTCCTATCGGGGTTATTGAATATT
>JAIPRM010005335.1:0-20764 GCA_025469315.1 Stegophylla sp. TES_Ste_2020 | reverse complement strand
TTTTTTGAATTTCTCAATTCTTCAATGTTTTTTTTGGAAAAAACTACCCAAAATTTGACAAAAACGACTCGAAAACCATCATTTTTTGATCAGAATTTTATGAAAATTTAAACATAGATAGAAAATCTTATAAAAAAGATTTTGGCGCAAGAAAATTTTGAAAATGTGAAAAAAAATTTTGTACATTTTTCGAACATTTTTTTTTTCTTATATTATTAACTTCCTTCGTTCAGAACCGTTTTACTAAAGAAATGATTTATCGCTTCTTTAAAATTTAATACGCCCGTCAAGAGAATACCACCCGTCATGCGAAGTACACCCATCGTGCGAAGTATGTCCGGCTTTTTTTTAAATTTAAATTTGTCTTTTATTCATTAGGTAAATGAGAAAAATTTCCTAGAAAAAAGTAAAGAAAAATCAAAATTTTCTTACAATGGCCATGAGGTATTTTCTGTGGTCACTAGTCCTTGAAAAAAAAAAAATAAATAAAATACACTAAGTGAAAACTATCTGAGGGCAGATTTCATGATGACCTGCAGAATCCTGGGATTTTTTCAGTTTGTATACTTTCTACTTAACTCTCAATGTTCATCACTTTATAAACTAGCTTTTTTCCATGAAAATAAGTAACTGATATAACTGACGAAAACCAAAAATCGTGTCATTATCGTGCTAGATTTCAGCAAATATTACTTAGAATTTTAGTAAAATATAATCATATATAGTATTTGAAATTGATATACGCGTATTCGTATCGAAACACACTGTATAGGATATTTACCATTTAGTCGCATAGGATTCTATGAATATTATGTTTTACCGAACGCACGGATTCGATTTCTTTCTTAGAAAACTGAATTATTTTATCAGATTACATCATCGCATTTATTTAAAAACTAATAGGAATTTTTCTTATTTACTCAGATTTTTGTTTATCACAACATATTTTGTAAATATATATTTTTAAGAATAATTTAAATGTATCAGAAACAATCAAATATGAAATTGGGTACTTATTTTTATAAAAATATTATAACTATTATAATAATAATAATAATAATATGTTGAGATATCATTTATAAAAGTTTATAAAATAAACAAAAGAGCCCAATATATATTAAGAGCCTAATACGATAAGTTCCCGAAATCTGAATAATAATGCTATAATTTGGATTGAAGTCACTAATATATTACCGAATAGTACACTTTTATAATCAAACACAATCATATTTAACAGTGTGTTGTTATGAAAATAATAAAAATAATAATAATATCTGTATTATTCAGTTTAGATTGAATTATTATTTATACATGTAACGGGAACAGGCCCCTAGCTACGAGGGGGTCAGAGGGGGCGTTGTCCTCCCTAAACCCAATCTTTGTCCCCTCTAATAATATTAAAAATATTAGAAAGGCTTTTAGGTATGTCTTTTCAGCAGTTCTCAGTTTTTTTGAGACCACGACCCCCTATATTCATCATTTAATTATATAAATAAACTCTAATTTAAGTTTTTTTAATACTTAGTATTATTCGTTTCGTATTTTTAAAATAAATGTATTATTGTAAATTCCTATATAAATTTCCAAAATATTTTATTATACATGGATATTTGATTGAAAATTACAGTTGTGTTCGTTTAATGAGATATCAGTGTAAATAAATTAAAAATTGCATAAATATTGTTTTTATATATAATGCTCTCCTTAAAACTGGTTTGCCCCACCTGAAAATTTGATCTGGCTTCGGACCTGTACGGAAGAGTATGAAAATCGGGTAATATACATGTTAGCAAAGTTATGAGAACACTATTAGTGTCTAGTAAAAACATTATTTGTAAAATGTTTGTTTAACACATTAACCAGGTAATTTGTACATTATCTACAGCTGAGTGGGTATAGTTTTTTGATAAAATAAAATATGTTTTGTAAGAAGTAATATTTATGTAATAAAATTTGATAAAATATGATTTGTAAATATAATATTTGCACACTGATACTGTACTGATATATTTGAACTTTAGTATTGTGCTATCGGTTTTTGTGTTCACTTCTTTAGCTTATTAAAGTTGTATTATTTGGTTTATTAAAATGTGTTCTAAAAATAAGAAATTTTATGAGGATTTTAATTGAATAATGAAAAGAATAAAAAATCGGTGTATTTAACGAAATCAATATAGTATGATATAATATTATCTGAATTTAAAGATGTAAAATTACCGAAAAAAAAAAAAAAATTAATTATACAGATTTTCAAAGAGCTACGACGTTATAACTATTGATGAAGAAGGCAACAAAAATATTTTAAATGTCATGAAGTAGTATAAACGTTTTATATTGCACTATAAATGATAACGTATATGACGTGCCACATGACAGATATTTTAAATATTGCATGCGTATGGTGGAATTTATAAAAATATAATTAATTAAAACAAAAATCTTAGGGTTAATGATTTTATAATACCTAATTTATTCAATACGTATTTGGCTTCGTATACTGATTCGATATATAATTGTGTACAATTTTAATTTTTTTTTTCATATTTGTTCATTTATAAAGTAAATAATTTAATAATAATGAATTAATATGATGTGGTTTTTTCTAGTGTTTTGTGAATCGACTTAATGTTGAGTAAATTCTCGAGTTAAGATTTCATATTTTATCCTTTAATCACCAGGTAATAAGTATAATAGCTGGATAATATTATATACATGTTAGTTGCTTTATATTTAAAGTTGGTAATATATATTTTATACTGTTCGTATGGTTAAATTATCCGGTTAATGTGTACACTACCCGTTTTCGTACCCTACCCGTAACACATAGTGGATCCTCGGTCCTTGATAACTGTAGCTTCGATAACTCAAAGGATATATAACATGTGCAAACATAGTAACAATTATTGTGGTTAAATTAATTTAATATTTATTCAATGTTCAATAAACGCATTCAATAAATTCAATGTCGATATTTAGTGAATTTATGTTTTGTCGATAAAAATATTAGCGTTATCAATAATATTATTGAAGGTCGATATTTAATAACAAATATTCCAGAAGATTTTTCAAATTTTTTTTTTCCGCAATATAACTCAAGATTTTACAGTAATTTACAATAAAAAATTACAGATTTTTTCAAATAGCAATTTTTATAGTAATTTATAGATTTTTTCACACGTGTATGTTAAATAAAATATTAAGTCACTATTAGTCACTACTAATACTACTAATTATTACTTTTTTGGTAATTTTAATAATATAAATAAAAATATTTTCGATATCTCGATTTTATATTATAATTATTTATTTTTTTGTCCCTATAGCCGATTCGTGTTTTCGAGGTTCCACCGTAGTACGCACCATATACAATATATGTTACGTGCTATGAAATTCCCTTAAAATTCCTTCCTTTTTTCCCCCCAATCGCTACAACATCGCGTACCTATACGGAGAAATTCATCACCGAACACCATCGCCGACCCGTTTCCGCAGCGCGTGACGTTTGTTTTTACCGATAAACCATACACCGCGTTCCGTCGTTTTTCCCGACGATTGCGTCTCGGCGTTATCGTCTCCCCCTCGGGGTTCGGTTAAACGTATGGTTTCTTCGTGTAATCCTTTCTGCGGCACAGAGAGTCAGAGAAAGTGTGTGTGCGTATGAGACAGAGATAGAGAGTGAGGGGGAAAGAGAGTAGGAGAGGAAGAGCGAAAAAAAACGACGACGACGACGAGGGGGGAGCCATAAACATCTGTGGTACCATATACATACGGACGGCGCGCGTAGCGTGTGAAGTAAACATAAATAATGAACCCGGCTTTTTAGGGAAAACTATAAGTTTTGCAGATCTGAGACCGAGTTTTTGTGCAGCCCGAGCTTATCGTTTTTCCCGAGCTTGGCGCCTTTAAGTTATCGATTACACACGCGCGGCCGCGGATTCACCGCCAGACCGTTCGAAACTTTGTCCCTCATAAACAAACACCATATATCCCGCGGGGATTCAAAACCTACGGTTTTCGCGCTAAAAACACTAATTGTCTCGTTCCAGCGTAATAATATGTTCGATTCGATTATGCTATCAGAAATTTCGAAGCTGATTTCGATTCCCCGACTCGTCTCCGTCAATATCTAAAACGTTAATCAAAAATTGATGTTTCAAACGTTTTTTTTCCCCTAAATATTTATCAAATTTCCATTTATTATTTCACTCTTTTATGTAAAATAGGGTGACCATATTTAAGAAAATAAAATACAGGACAAAAATATTTTTCATAATATTTATGTTTTTGAATCGTGACATAAGTATAATTTTTAAACTACCTATTATAGATTAAATTTAAAAACATAAAAATATTATTTTGAAAAACATAAAATAACATAATGAAACTAAATTGATATTTTTTTAAATTTCTTCAAATCCTTTATTCATTCATTTTTGTATACTTTACTTTCTAAAAAAAAAAAACTTATTAATTCATTTTACGATTATGATAGATCTAATGGTATTCAAAAGTTTTCTAGATTCTTACATTATTTTATTCAATAATTTAATTTCAAAAATTTTAAATCAACAGCAAGTGAAAAACGGGATTAATATGGGACAGACTTGAAATTACGGGACAAAAAGCGTTCGGAAAGAAGTTTGTCAGGACAACAGGACACAGAGCCGAAATACAGGACAATCCTGTATAAAACAGGACATATGGTCATTCTAACATAGACATTGCATTAGTATTTACATTGTGATAAAACATTGATAGACTTTTTGAAATACCGCATAGACGCACTTTACAAAACGTAAAGTCTCCTAGTTAGTTCACTACATGGTCATAAAAAATAAGGTTCGATAATCCCCCCCCATTTGGCCTAGCAGAGTGCATCCGCTTAAAAAGGTAAAAACATTTCTTTTTTACCACTTTAAGTGTTTTAGCTAGTTTCAAGATTTTGAGTTTCTAAGATAATAATAAATATAATAAGATTCAATACCGCCAAATTAATCAATTCACATTACTTATTAAAAACTTTAATATTCCATTATAGGATATTTGTCAAAACTGAAAAATTGCTGAAATACATTAAAGGTCGTGTTATATGTTAATTTGCTTATGTAGTAACACGTATATTCGAAAAATTTAAGTGCTACTTAGGTGAACGTAAAGACCAAAGGTCGATTGATTCATCCAGGCATAGTTTTTTTTTTAACTCCATAAAAAGAATTGAAGAAAGTTTTTCAAAACATTGTTGGTCCACGAAGTTTTTGATTTCAGTTTAACAGACTTAATGTTAGCTTCCATTGCTTCATACATAGTGAACACATAATTGCATTATATTAGAATACGGGTGTGACAATTCACATATCAAGAAAATAGGAATAAAAAGTTGGAAAATATAATAAAAATAAAACAGAAAAGTTTTGCAAAACTTAAAAGTTTAATTGATATTGTCTAGATTCAAAAAAATTAATTTGAATAAAAAGTTTAGAAAAAAAATATTTATGTACCTATTGGCTATTTTACTATGAATAATACATTGTTGTTAGTTTTATTTTCTTGATGTCTAAATTTCTTGTTGTTCTTTTATGTCTAAAATTTTCAAAGACTGTTGTTCTGTGATAAAAAATAACAAAATAATACAATAGGTACCATAGAATATAGATATATTTATATATTATTATTATATTAATATACTATCTGTGTACAATTCAGTCCAACTCTAACTAGCTGCCGCGTTTTACTCCAAAATGGTAAACGTTGGAAATATTTTCGAACATTTAAGCGGAATACTGATAAAGTAGGAATTGTCGGACCTTATTTTAGTAAGTAGTCGGACCGTAGTACACTCAGAGGGAGATCACTCAGAAAAAAAATAATAAACTTCACATGTCACAGTGTGACTATTATGTGACATCTATGTAACCAGATTTTGCACATAGGGTTGTTATTGTTACCTACATGAAAAAAAAATCACAAATAGGAATGATTTTTCTTTTTTTTTTTAAAGCTAAATAACACTGTGATGTATAAAAATGTAGACGAATTTAAACGTATAAATAATATCCAATTTACAATAATAATGAAATTTTAAAAGTAAATGAATCAAAATTTGCTAGGCATCTTTTCGCAAATAAATCGAACTGTTAAGATGCCCGGTCCACATACACTTCCCTCACACCCCTAAACATGTTAATTTTTATTTGTGCTCAAAATATCAATTAATAATTTGAATCCTGTTATTTTCTGTGTAATAAGATATTAAACAATTGAACATATAATAATATGATCATAAGTATTTTTTTTTTAAATTTTTTGTAGAGACGTTCAAACGCGAATTTTCCAATTTTCATATCTGCGTAGAATATGTAAGTATAAAACGGTCGATTCTTAACATGCGATTTCGGTACAATTATAATAATCGTTTCACGAACATGAATTTTCCAAATCAAATGTTACCAATAAAAACTTAACTGAAGTATTTTATTTACGGAATTTAATTCTGGTCGTATAATTTTCTCATCACATTCAATGCATATTCCCTGTAGGACATTATTATTCAACCCATCGCGGAGCATGGAAAACAACGCGATACAGAGTTCCTTTCTTTTTTTTTCTTTTTGTTTACCGTTTAAATTCAAATATTCGTTAAAAATCTGTAGAACAAAATGTAATCTCAGTTTGTAGTTGAATTTAATCTTAATTTTCTTGCGAAGAAGAAGGTGTCGTTTAAATTTAACGATATTAGTCATATTTATAATTACACTAAATGATAAATTTACGCCTTAATTTGGCTTTATACAAATAACATCAGGCTTTTTTATTATTCGTCAATATTTATAACTTAGTCCGGAAATAATGTCAAATCTATTGATAATTCTAATGTATAGCTACTGCAATGATGAATAAAACGAAAATATGTAAAACAAATTCACTCCCATGATATTAAACCAGAATTAAAAATGATTGTGTAATAATTTAAACATAAGAAAAATGAATAAATCAACTTAAAATATTTCGGAATCAATTTTGTATAATTTTAGATCCTGAGTGAAGCTCGGTAGGATTTTCGTGTTTTTATAATGATGCTTTTTTTTCTTTAAATCCTTTTTTATAGGGAAATGCTTGTCCAGAAGTTTCAATGAACTTTTTTCAAATGATTATTTACCTCTTGATGGTACTTTTGAGAGGTCGTTTTATGATATTCTCAAAAGATTTCTAAAATTTTAGCGAAACTACCCAAAGTTTGACAAAAACTATATTTTTTTAATTCAAATTATACGGAATTTTAAATACAAATAGATAATCACAAGTTTCTCTTGTGGTGCAAGAAAATTTTTAATATGTGACATATTTAAAAATAAATAAATAAATATATGACGTATCTCTAACAATTTTTTCTCATAATTTTATTTCTTTTATCAATTAATAGTGTAATATAAAACTGGCTGAGTGAGTTTTTTGTGATACTAACAAACTATCGATGTTAAGTAAAATGTCTATCTTGAATAAACTAAAGCTTTGTTCAGAATCGTTTTAATGAAAAATAATTTATTGTTTCTTTAAAACTCAACACACCAACCAAGAGCATGCCACTCGAGAAAAAATGAATACCAATGGTGCGAAGTATGTTCTTTATGGATTTCATTATACTCATATTTTCATGCACATTGTCCAGTGGTGTCTTTTGATTTTCGATAGGAGTAGACAAAAGTTTCAGTTAGCCCATATAACTGAAATAAATCACTGTCCTGCATGAGTCTCGCAGTATATAGTACATTATTATGTTTATATCTCAATACAATTGTCACTGTAAGTACATTATTTTTTGTTATGCATTATCATAGACCCAAATTTGCCTATTTTTTTTTTTTTCAAAAAGCTGAACAAAAAAGATAGCATAGAGTTAAATGAATATAGAAAAAATTTACCAAATGAGGAAACGTTTAAAAATATAGTTAATTAAAAATAAATAAAAAATAAAAAAGTACATTAATTACAGTTAATATCTACCTCATTATTTTTCACTGTGATTTGAATATACTTAGAATTATTATGTAAACATTATATTATATTACCTACAGTCAGTGTAGTTACATTATAAATGTACTTTATTAATAATAAAAATATACATGATATTACTGTGCCCACTGAAAATCCGTAGAGCTCAAAATATTTTGTCTATATTATGTTACCTTTCATAATGTGTAGGCATTATAGGTTTAGAAATGGCTGCATGATTTGACGGCATTTTGAATTTTTGTAAAATTGTTATTATGTATTTTTTAACTCACGAACTACTGACAACTTGTTTTTTGTTGAACTTACCTAAAAAAAAAAAAAATAATAATAATCAGATTTTTCATGTGAAACTCATGTACACATATTATATTATTATACTTATATTATAAAATATGATTTAATTAAAATATTATTGAATCGATAAAACATAATCAGGATTTTTGATTATGGGCTTGAATTATAGATTTATTGTACTCTAAGTTTTGAAGTCACGACTAAATTATTAAAATGGATATCATAAAAATTCGATTTACGGCACATTTTACCATTTTTACCTAATTCTCGGTAGGTTTTCCTTATTTTTCGCAAAAGTATTGAGAATTTTTAAAAATGACCTCATTAACGTTCACTATTCCAATATTCGCGTAGAAAAAAAAATAAGCATCACTGTAAAACGTCTTTGCTCCACTCGAAATCTAATAGCAACAGTATAAGTGACGTGAGAAATATTATTTAATAAAACATTTTATAGAATACTATGACGTTTAATACTCAATGTGTAATAGCATTTAAAATATTGTTTGTATATAGATGGTAGGAATGTATGCTGATCACACATGGCCGTAACCCTCCCCCCAAATTGTTTATGTTAAGTTTAAAATTGCACTAAATTATTAATTATTACCACTAACCATAACATACAAGTTTCCATATATATATATATAATTTTTTGTTGTAGATTCGACCCCCCACTGAATTTTATTCTCGATACGACCATGCTTATAGATTTTTTTGTTTTGTACTGATGATTCTTGCCTTTCATTTTTTAATTATCTTAAAGATGACTCATGATTGTTTTCAAGGAGGGGAGGTCTTGGTATAACCTCCTCTTCCGAAACTTCCTAAAATAATTTTTTATTTTTATTTTTATTAAATATTGTCAATCACGTAATTTATGATTAAATTTCTTATTGAAAAAATAATAATTATACAACTTTCCCCGAAAATTCATTCTAGATACGGCCATGTGGTCACATACAATCCAATAAAATCTATCTGGCTTGATTTTTTAACTCTTGAAATAAAATTACTTTATAATTTCGTGCGTAATGATTCTGTCGAAATAATTCGATTTTAGAAAACAGACATAAATAATCAGAAATTTCACATCATTATTTTAACACGTTTTGAATTTATTTAGCACAGTGTTTCCCAACCTGGGGGGCGCGCCCCCCTTGGGAGGCGTACACACATTGCTGGGGAAGCGCGAACAGTCATTATTATTCATTAAATTTGCATTTAATGTAGAGAAAAAATTAAATATGAATAACGACCGTTATTGGAAAGCAGAAGAACAAGAAGAAAATTACAATATTAGTGTATAGCCACTAAACATAATTTGTTATTATTATTTTATATTGACCTATTGCTATAATTATTCTTATAAATTTGATTAATTGATAATATCATTATATTATTTACTGTTATTTATATTTTATAATTATTATCATCAATAAAAAAGTTGTCATCCCAAATATTGTATAGCATATTTGTAAATTATACGAAAAAGGTTATAAATTTTTTTCATATGTGGGAGGGAAGGGAGGCGCGAGATTTTTGAAAATCTACAAAAGGGGGCGTAGAATAGAAAAGGTTGGGAACCACTGATTTAGCAGTATTATAATATTGCCAGGACCGCATAACGTGCGATGACACGTAAAATACTATCGATTTCATGCCCAAATAAGTCGTTTCCACGTGTTCGAACGTGGAAACGTTTTATCATTTTAATACATGCGCATGAATGATATCGTGAGTATCTACGGATAATGTACGATTTGCATATCCAATAACGTTTTGGTACGGTCAGTAGATATAATAATTTAAGCCGAACGGTACAACAGGTGTACGTGCCCGTCCAATGACTGTTTTACCGTGTGATTGGAAGTGTGCGACTAATTTGTAACGAATTTCATTTGAATTGTACCAACATTAAACGACGATTAACTGTAAGTAGTTTTTTTAATCGAGCACATCTCCTACGGGTGAAAAAACTCACTGTTACTCAATATTTCGATAATTTTTTTCATTTGCATAATCAAAGAAATGGTCGAAAATGTACCCGTATTTTGATTTTATACAATAGGAACAAATTAACGCAAATATTATGTTTGTTTTTCATCGCAATATTAGGATGAGATGTACAGTTACATTGCAGTAGGCATTAATTTTTCGATGTCGTTTTGGTACTGACATTTTGATTTTAATATGACTATCACTAAAAATCATATTTCAAACAAATTGGAAGTCGAAAATAGTGTAAATATACACCACAAAGCATTTTTTTATGATAATATATTTATTTATATGACCGATATTCTCAAAGTTACAATTAAAATAAAGTTATTCTTACTGTAAATAATCAGCTAAAACGTTGATTAATAAATTTGTTTCTTTTAGCAGTTATTTTTCTGTATAGGTAAAAAAGAAAATAATTTAAGCTAAATTCTAATTGTATTGTTAATAAAACTGTTCGATTTCTTCTGGAGTACATTTCACGAAATTATTTTCATGAAGTCATCGGATAGTATTTTCATCCCTATCAAATTCTTGAGTCTTTCGAGGGACGGGGGGACTCGAAAGGCACACCATACGTTTTGGGAACTGCTGTTGTTGCAAATTTTTGTGATAATTTAATTTTTTTATTCAATTGTTATACAGAGAATCGAAGACTTATATTTAGACCTCTGATCTCAAATATTAAAATAAGACTATACAATAATTAAAGGGATTTGGTTAAATCGTTTAAAATAATTTAATAGATGACGCGAATAAATTTAACTTAGATAAAGATTATTATAATAGTATTACATTTTTCCTCACGTATTATCATAATATATCTTATTCAGTCATTTGACTGATTAAGAGATATTTTATGATTCCTTAGTAAAAATTAGGTTTATTAAAATTATTTAAGTCTAATGTAATGTTTAAAAACATGATATATTGTGTCAATGAAATTATGATTATTAAATAATATAAATATTTTGTAATTTTAATATTATTATTTTATCAATAGTTTTCAAGTAAGAATTATATACTTAAAGAAAAAAAAATTAAATTAAATTAAGCAGTAAATTGGAAAAAAATCGTGAATTAAGCTTGTCGATAGAGGGGGGATTAAGATCATATCCCCTAGGAAAATAACCCAACTAGTGTATTTAAATGTACGAGTATGTAATTAAAAAAAAAAAAAACGATAAAAAATAAGCATTGATGACAGTTATAATATTTTGCGTTTCATAGTTAAACTTATTAATAGTTCACTCTACACGTGTATTAGTCGGGAGTAATTGTTCACTACCGTACGACGACTTTATCACGTGCGTGTCCTGTTTCTACGCGGTGTAATAGAAAGGTCAAAAGCGCGCAATAGTAATTTATTTCGTAGTGTTAGTACGGGTGACAAATATTTTATTCAGTGTGGGCGAGTTGATTCCCGAGAATTACTTTATGCATGAGTTGATTCTCGAGTTCATTTCGGGATCGTTTATTCTATTACTCAGGAGACATCGCTGGGAAGTTAGCCGACAAATATCCCGAAAAAGTTTTGTATTGTTGTTTCGTTTTGTGTGTGCGCGTTGAAAATGTGTGCTAAATGTTTATGTATATTTTGGTAAAATGATTAAATTTTTAAACAACAATCATATTTTTTATTTTATGAAGGGAAGTACTTATCAGAAACGATAAAATTTCGGAACTCATTGCTTTTTAAAAACTGTTATTTACTACTGAGATTTTGGTACACGTCTGTGTATAAATCGTGAAATAAAAATACTTCATACTAATCATACTATTTCCACAGACACAATTCTAGAGACATTTTTGACATAACATTCGCGGATACGAGTTGCGATTTAAACTAATATTGTGGACGAGACGTTTTTATTATAATTTATTTTATTTTTTAGGTGGTTTTGGTTGGCCGATTCATACTCAATGTCGACGATTGACTCTACTGAGTTCGGTCGAAACAATCTTCACCAACATTAAAATCATGTCTGGTGGTTGGTTCAAAATTATTATCTGGTACACGACATTTAGGGAATCGACATGTTCGCATCCATTTTACAAAGTGAAGCTACTTAAATATTCGATTGAATAGAAGATGTACAAGAGATATTCAAAAAAAAAAAAAAAAATTATTGCACTCACATGCCGGTATATTTTCAGTTAAATAAACAATAAACAATAATATAAACAGCATAAACCTGTCGGTACTTATGCAGGAAATAAACCACCAGGACATTGAATAATACATAGAAAAAGTTCCAACATTTATAAATTAAATCTAAACAGTACAGACAAGCGTATCAGTAAATGAATAAATTGCCTACACTTATTCGGTCCACAAGTATTAAATTAAAAATATCACGTTTCCATAGAGGAATGAGGGTTTGTCGAACAAAAATTCTAATTTATCTAAACAATTATTTTAGATACAATTTTTACTTATCTGGTTAAATACATTTATGTTCGTCAATACTCTTCTCTATAGACACGCAATTTGTATATTATGCCTATTGTAAAAAAAAAAAAAAAAGCCGGACATACTTCGCACGATGGGTGTTCTTCGCCCAACGGGTGGAATTCTCTTGACGGGTGTATTTAATTTTAAAGAAACAATAAATTATTTCTTCAATAAAACGATTCTGAACGAGGAAAGTTAATAATATACAAAATAAATGAGAAAAAAAAATGTTAGAAAAATGTCGAATTTTTTTTCTTCAAATTTTCAAAATTTTCTTGCGCTAAAATCTTTCTTATATAATTTTCTATCTATGTTTAAATTTTCATAAAATTCGGATCAAAAAATTATGGTTTCCGAGTAGTTTTTGTCGAATTTCGGGTAGTTTTTTCCAAAAAAAAATTGAAGAATTGAGAAATTCAAAAAAATGACCTCTTTAAAGTACAATCTCGAGGTAAATTCGGTTTAAAAAAATTAATGATCGAAACTTTTGGACAAATATTTCTATAAGAAAAGTTGAACACAGAAAAAAAAATAAAAAAATAAACATCATTGTAAAAACACTAGCTTCTTCACTTCGTTCAGAATCTAAAAATGGTTAGCAGTTTATTCTCAATGAAAAATGTATGATGCTCATAAATATTAACAGCTTATTTTAATTATTATTGTTCTTTAAAAGTTTAATCATCTGATAATAATTAATATAACAATAGAAAATAAACTATATTATTCAATGTATGCATACTGTAAGTCAGTTTAAAATACATTAGAAAAACTTAAGTATTTCATGTAGATAAGTGTTAAATTAACTTTATTTTGATCTATTTATTATTCTACGCATTATCTATATCTAAATAGACTTGTACAGAATTATTTTTATAATTCTGGATAAAAAATTATTATCTTGTTTCTGTATATTTCTGGAAAAAATTAAAATATTGTGTAATAACTGCAAAATATTATGTAATGTTACAAAATATCCGATCTGTTAATTTTACGATACTCTATAAAACACTAGACCGATGAGTACGTGAATAATCTATTAATAAGACAATGTAGGATTACACTCGTAATAAACTGTGTTAAATATTATTTTCGTCAATAATTAATCTTAGATGAAAAATGTATAAAAACAATTATTTCCTTTTTACATCTCTCTCCCTTTCGATAATCATTAAATGCATCTAATGCTTGCAGATCGGTATAATTTGATCGAAAACAGCAAAATTTTGTCATTGACTTTTTCATCTTTCTATATTAGCATAATGATTCCAACAAAATAAAAATGTTTTTATAACAAAAATTGTATTTTAAATTATGATAAATAAATAGTATATATATATCCTGTACATCAATAATAAATGTAATTGTTGTATTTAAATAATTTAAAAAAATGTTGTTTTTAAACTTTTTTTTTCTTTATAAATATCAATTCAATATAAATTTTATAAGTTATATTTTAAATTAATTTACGTTCTTTATAGTTTCTCGCTCGCTTTGAAACCTACAAGAGTTGGCATTTTTGACTGTCATTTTATCGTGTTTCGACGCAATATTGCGTTTAAGAAACTTTTTAAACTTTATTAGTTTTTTTTTTAAGTTCATTCTTCTTTTATTTTTACTATCGATCTCATGAGAAACTTTTTTATTTACACGGTACAAACAATTGAAAATATCCGTACCCGAATGTTATATTTATTTGACGACAATGCAAGGTACCGATATCTATTTATTTTCTTTGATATCTCATGTAAAAATAAATCATAATATTTTTAAGACATTATATTTTTATACTTAAAAGATTCTTGAAAATTTTGATTTTTTTTTTCATCCCTAGAAATGATTTATTAAGACAAGTCACTTAGAAGATCATAATTAAGAAAAAATAAATTATATTTATATTATGATATAAATTAATATTTCTTGTAAATCCTAATGTTTAATTTAATCTAATAAATACATTTTATCTATCTGTGTTTCAATAAATTTTATTTATTTTTTAATTTACCGTTTCCTACTTAAAGAAATAATAGTTGGTAGACAATAATCTATACGATTTCAACAGATTTTAAAATTTTAATCTTATAAAAAAAAAAAATAGACGATGGGCTTAACTTAATTGGCTTCTTAGAAAGTGTATAACATATTAGATATAACTTTACTACCTTTCCTTGAATTAAATTGTTTCGTTAGGTCTAAAATGAGTGGTTTTCAACATATTTGAAATTTATATGACAATATTTAACTACCCTTCGAATAGAGTTACATTTGTAAAAGTGTATTTTGATATTCGATAAACGTCATGTTTCTTTTTAAAAGTTAACGCATATAATTCTATGGTTTTAAGATATTATTTATATTATACGTAAATAAGACATAATATTATACAATTATAAATAAGTGGTAGTATTGGAAATTATATACATATAAATATATAAAATAAACTGCAAAGATATATACCAATTACACGTTATTTGTAAATAATACGTATCTGTACATAATTTTAAACATCAGAGAAAACTCGTTATAATAAAATTCTATAACTAAATGTATGTTTTATTTTTATTTTATATCGTAACTTTACCTCGAGGGGTCTGGTGAAAATGTGATGAGAGAAAGAACATTACATAAGAATATCATGTCCTGTAGAATCAACAAAAAGAAATATAATTTTTCACATTGATAAATAAAAATATTCTATTGCTCACATTGGCCTCAGTTTTTCAATAATTTAATTTAAAATTTTATAATACATTAATGCTTAGATTTTTTCTCACACAATCATCTGAAATAAAATACAAATCAGACTGCGATGTAGCCTGTTATTATATTAATTAAAAAATAAATGGCATTTGTAATGTGTAATGTGTAATTAATAAAGTAAAGAAAAGTAAAGTAAGGTAAAGTAAGGCAGATATAAGTGAAGTATAAACAA
The DNA here is from genome assembly GCA_025469315.1 of Stegophylla sp. TES_Ste_2020. Lineage (NCBI taxonomy): Eukaryota > Metazoa > Arthropoda > Insecta > Hemiptera > Aphididae > Stegophylla > Stegophylla sp. TES_Ste_2020. Next base: position 5,072 of record JAIPRM010005335.1, on the reverse strand, counting down.
GAAAGCCAGGCATAATTTGCACCACAGGTATTCTTCGCTCTTCGGATCAGATACCCTTGGTGGCTGTGTTAAAAATGATGTCTGTTATTGTTCTTTATATAATTAATTTCATTTGTTCAGAATTCTATTATTGTAGAAATGATTTATCGTTTCTTTAAAATTCTACACACCCACCAAAAGTATCTGACTAGAGGAGCAAAGAACACCCGTAGTACGAAGTATGTCCTGCTTTCTATACTTTACTTACCTTTACCTTACTTTATTTTATTTTACTTTTTAGTCACTAAATTAGGATAATTGTTATTAAAAAAGTCTGAATTTTTCAAAACTTCAAGAGATTATGGTGATTAGGAAAATAACAAAAGTGTACTTAAGTAATAATTAATAGGTTAGTAATTAAATTAGCTTTGATATAAGATAGTAATGAGATAGATTAGGTATCATACCCAAGCTTCAGTACCAATAATGATTTGTATCTAGAAAAACGTCGGGGTGTTGAGCCCTGAAATCTCTGTTTTTTAACTTAAGTCGGTAGTTGATAGATTTTTAGAAAAGCTTCATAAGTAGGTACAAAATGGTGAAATTAGAAAATTAAGAATTAACTTTTTAACCGTTTAAAAACAATTTATTTTAGATAGATTTTTGTTTAACAATGCTCTGAAATTGGAGAACGGATTTAGTAGTTGTGGGTGTTGTTCGATTTAAAATGAGTGGGAGAAGTTTAGTGACGATTTTCATGATTGTAACCTGAATAGTTCATTCGCAACAGACGCTTAAATTTGTACATCATAATAACATAAAAAAAATATATAAATCTGGATTAAGATAAACTCAAGAGTTTATAGTACATAAGAGAAAAAATAAAAATGTAACTCAGTAATAAGAAGACAGTAGTTAAGTGAGCTTTAATATAAGATATAAATGTAATACATCAGAAATCATGGGCAAGTAGTTTAATGATTTTAATTTAGAAAAAAGTGTATCACCTAATATTGCATACTTTTTGAATTAATTATGTGATATTTTAAATCAGTGGTTCATAAACTCTGATCCCCTGGAGTCACTATATAATAAATATTGAACTATTGATTTTTATAAAATAAAATACTTTGTACGATGAAAGTTGAATGTTAAGTGTATTAAAAATGATATATTACTATTTTTTTTTTTTTTTTTTGAAAAATTTAGTGAAATAATAATAATTATAAAATACGTACATGTTTATATTATGTACCTAGGTACTTAAGGGAGATTAGTGATAAAGAATAAGTGATGACTAAAATTCTGTCATCAGTAGTTCGTGCTCTACAAAAGTTTAAGAACCGCTGTTTTAAATCAATCTCCAAGAGTCTTAGGATTAGAAATCAAGAATGTTCACTTGTTGACTCTTACTTGGCAAGCTTTTTTTTTTTTGGTTATTAAAAATTAAATTAAATTAAATTTATTATTAGGATATATTATAATATTGTGAAGAATTCATTTCAGTTAGGTTTCATTGAGTTTTCAGTGATAAAATCTTCATGTTATACTCAATGTAGTATGACAATGTGTGAAGATCAATAATTTTAGTGGATGGACTACATAGAAAAAATCGATTCGGTTATACGCAGTAAGAAATCACTGTCCTTTTAGTAAGCATATTACACATATTTGTGTGAATATGAAAACGATGTAATGATCTCGTCGTGTATCGATTCGCTCGATAATACGAACTAGGTAAATGGATCTCACAAAGAACATTATATGTTCAGAAAAAAAAAAAAAAAAATACATCAACTATCGCACCAAGGAATGTCTGCACACTGGACCTGAATAGGATAGATACCAGCAAAATATAATCATAAATAAATATCACATGATATTATCATGTATTTTGAACTACTACTTATCTCATGGAATCCGTGCTCGGATACATTTTGAGTGTATTCATGTGGATGTAGAGTACATGCGTATTATGTTGTCAAAGTCTTATATAGATAGTGCAAACTATATTTAACCCGTTAAACAGACAAAATGATGTCTCGAGTTACACGAAACCTTGGCTGTATATACAAGGGGTACACGAAGATTTTTACAAGATGACTTCAATGCGAATCCGTTAGATCTTCGTGAAACACCCTGTACACACTTGAAAAAGCCACCACGTGAGTTTAAACGAAACACTTTTCGCTATAATATTATATTTGTTTGTCCTCGCTCTTTTTCGGTTCGACTCAGCGTGTCATTGACTTTACCGAAGATCGCATTGTATACACTCATATTCTCGAATTAGACTAAGTACATGACCTGAAATCATACGGCTCGGCACCGGTAATACCGCCTGATAGATAAATAACAAAACTAGTGTCTACGTCTTGTGCTAGAACAACAGAGCAGATCATGAATAACGCGGAGTATAACTGAATTAAATTTAACGACATAGTTATTCATCTTTATAAAATTATTAAAAAAAAAAAGTGTGTACTTCGCTTGTCGGGGTATTCTTCGCACGACGGGTGGGATTCTCTTGACGGATGTATTGCATTTTAAAGAAACGATAAATCATTTATTCAATAAAATGATTCTGAACGAGGGAAGTTAATAATATGAAGAACAAAAAAATGCAAAATACTCCAGGGTTAGATTCGAACTCGGTACTGTCGCGTCATAAGGGTATCGTCGTTCCATTGCGCCACCCTACCCTATCGTTGGTCGATATATTGAAATGGTAGGTATTTAGTATAATAACCGAAAATGTTGAATTTTCAAAATAGAATAAAATCATTAGAGAACTATTGATGCACGTACATTTTACTTCACACCATCGTATTCATCGTCAAAAAATATATAAGATGGCGAAAAACATTATCTACCATCCATTTGGGTGTTGATTAGAAATATTATAAGAATTTGTCCGTACTTTGTCTGTTTTTTTTTCAATCAAACCCTTGTAAAATATTTAATTTTTTGTTAGCGAAAAATTTTATAACACCAAAATGTTCGCAATAAAATTCTCTATCTAGGCACCAAGTTTCAAAAAAAAAAAAATCATAAAGTGTATAATTTAAGTAAAACTAAAGATTTTCGTCAAAATTCTAACTTCAAACGGGTATAAAAAAAAAGAAGTTGACTAACGATTTTCGAGATTTTTTTCAGATTAATTAGAAATATATGTCAGTAAGATCATCATATTAAATTTTTAAGTCTTAATATCAAAAATTATATTACATAATAACTAACAAAAAACGAGAAATTCCAACATTTTCAAAATTCTGTACTTAATTCAAAATTGATTAATTTTTTTTGAAATTGTAATGAAATTTTTTTGAGACTGTTTTTAGTAGTTTATAAAAGTTTCAAGTCCCTAGCTGCATTATTTTAGAAGTTATGTTAAAAAATATTTTTCAATTTTACGGAAATTCCGGTAATTGCATACTTTGCGTTTTTTCAATTTTTCGACAGATTTTCCCCGTTTTTGGCAAAAGTATTAAGAAATTGGAAAGATTACTTCTTTAATGTACCATCTAGATCGGGTTCTATAGAGATACTGATCGAAACTTTTGAATTAGTATTTCTATACGAAAAAGTGTTTACAAAAAGAAAAAAAAGAAGAAAGAAAAAAAAAAATATAAATATTATTGTAAAATCATAAGCTTCTTCACTTCGTTCAGAATCTAAAAATGTATACTATAACCTACAAACTAATACATTATTAACGTTACATACAAGAAGCCAAGAGTAAATTAAAATGGAAGAAAAAAAGAGGTTGTCGATTGCCCATGAGAACACGGGAAATGCGGTTTCCATATTATTGTCCCTCATCATTGTTATATAAACAAGACACATCAAACGTGTACAAAAAAAAAAAAAAAAGCAAGTAAGTTAGGTACGTCCCACAACGATTGCATTTTATTGAGATATAAATTTATATATTGTATGAACTCATGTCGGTTCTCTAAGAAATGAAAATATAAAAATAAAAAGAGAAAATACAAATTCAAACTAAATTTTTCATCTAAGTAAACACAATTTTGTTTTAATACGTAAAATGCAATGAGACTCGGGACCACTGTGTGCGCAACGCATAAATTTGAATTTGAGTTATAAGTGTGACATATTTTCTATGGTATTTTGAACAATTTAAAATATCTCTGGTGGATGGTGATCTTCAGCATGAATAATTTTAAATAAGTTTCAACTAAATAAAACTAAATTATTTGGTGATGATTTTTTAAATATAATATGAATATATGTTTTATATGCCTAATAAGTAGGAGCTTGATGACCTAAAAATCTTTTTAAACAAAGTGTTGTTTGAAATTTGTTTGTGTGAATAAGAGATTGATTCCCTATTTTGAAACTTAAAAAACGATATTATTATGATACATAAGTAATAATATTATTTTAAATACTTTATAATATCTACCAACTATACTGTTAACAATATGTTAGCATAATGTGTCATAAATTCGTTGAAAATTCTGAGAAATTTTTGGAAAAAACAAATATTTATAATAATAATAGTGATTTGTAATTATTACATTCCTATATCTATAAAATATGTGAAATATTTCATGTTCCTTATTATTCCAAAAAAAATAAAAAATACTGAATCCGTTCTTTCATTTGCATAAAATATTTTAAATAAAATTTTCACTTCTTTAGTGAAATCCATCAAGCTACCAGTAGTAGCTACAAGTACTTTTTTCTAAAGACACACGTTTTTTATATTAGATCTATTATAAGAGTAATTAAGATTTTATTTTCAAAGAATATATTTTGATGTTTGTAAATATTTCAATTTATATATATATATATTAGGGTGGTCCTTATTGTATACATGAGGAAATTTATTTTTCTAATTTTGATCGGGCTACCCTCAGAATTTGTTCAAAACTAAAAAAAAATAACTTGTGTTAAGTTTCATAAAATTTGGTTAACTCTAAAAGGACCCTCAAAGGGGTTAAAGTTCGAAAAAGGGAATTTTTCGATTTTTGAAATTTTGGCCTAAATATTTATGATGGGCAAAAATTTTATAGAACAAAATATTTTTTAAATTAAATTTCCTATATAAAGTGTTACTTGTATTTTTT
>JAIPRM010005334.1:0-20766 GCA_025469315.1 Stegophylla sp. TES_Ste_2020 | reverse complement strand
AGACGCTGTACTCGCTTTACTTTAAAATTAAATTTATGTAAAAAATTTTAATAAAAAAAAAAAAAAAAAATAGTTGTATAAAAATGTTTTTATTATACTTATGATAACCCCCCCCCCTATAAATAAATTCTGCGTACGCCCCTGACACGGACTGCTCATGTATAAAATGTTACGCCGAATTCGGCAACGCAACACACAAACACACAATATTCGGATACCTACTCAACGTTACAATTCGACTCGACTCGAAAAAAATTATAAAAAATACACTACTCACCCAACATATTTATTTTATTAACTTCCTTCGTTCAGAATAGTTTTATTGAAGAAATGATTTATCATTTCTTTAAAATTCAATACATCCGTCAAGAGTATCTCACCTGACGTACGAAGAACACCTCGACGAGCGAAGTACTCACTTTTTTTTTTTTTTTTTGTGCAAGGCTAAAAACACGTTGCCATGAGCAATAAAATTTGTTTTATATTGTTTTCAACAGTCACACGAGTAGTTGTTGATTTCATTATAATCATTTATTTATTTTTAACAAAAAAAATTTTTTAATCTAAATTTTTAAATCAATTCGATTAGAGTATAGAAGCTGTAACGTGCATTTGGAAGGAAAAAATCTAATTGATTCAACAAAGCGCTTACGAGAGAAAGTGGTCAAAAACGAAAATATGGTTACACAACCGAATTTTATGGAAAACAAAGAGGCATTTTTTGACTTTGGTTTTCCAGACTTGGAAAACCTCAAAGCTATACAACAATTACAGAGCGAACGTTTTGAAAGGGTAAAAGCTGCCGCTGAAAGATCACACAGGTTTACACCTGTGAACGAAACCGCACGCGAGAATGTCAGATTCAAATCTTTGACGCCCCATATAGGACCGGATGCCAAAAAAAAGGAAAATATTTCTTCGCGATTGTTGAGCGCTAAGGATACCGAAAAAGCTATTAAGTACGTAAAAGCCAAGTTTTGGAATTGAATTTAAGAAATTTTAACGATTAATATTGAATTAATTAATTTTAAATTTGATTAAAGTATCAAAAAGAACTTCATTTTTTAAAATAAGATTACACTGAGCTATAGTGCACTGAACGTATTTTTTTAGTTTACTGAACTAAGTGAAGAAGCTTATGTTTTTACATATATATATATATATATTATTATACTATATAAACATATATCTGTGTTTAAATTTTTATAAAGTTCGGATCAAAAAATGATGGTTTCTTTTTTTTTAAATTTTGAATAGTTTTCTTTTTAAAAAAAAAAATAATAAATAAATAAATAATTGAAGAATTTAGAAATTCAAAAAATGACCTTTTTAAAGTACCAACTAGAGGCGAACTCGGTTTCAAAAATTTGCTGATTGAAACTTTTGGACAAGTAGAAAAATTGTACACAGAAAAAAAAATAAACATCATTGTAAAAACACTAGCTGTTTCACTTCGTTCAGAATCTAAAATAAATGAATATATTTATATATATATATAATAACATGCTTAACAGTAAAAAGTGCGGTTTTATTTTAATTATCTTTACAATAACTTGAAACTTCCACAATGATTTATGATAGATCCAGATTGCCGGTGATGAGTACAAGACAGAAATTCAAGGAAAATAAAAAGTTGAATCGCAAAAGATCTGAAACAGACTTGACCGATGACAATACAAATAGAAGGGTAACTATAACTGAAATATGGTTAAAATAACTAACAATTTTGGTTATGTCTGTGACAACAATATTATGCTTTATTATAGTTACAACATATTTCACGTAAACCGACTTTAGTACATAACTTATCTGCTGTAGACAGTCATTCAGTTTGATAAATTTTACAAAACACATTGTAATTGTAAATAAAATAATTATAATATGTAACTTTTACCAAGTTGTTTGGTAATTAGAACAATATTTTTTTGTTAAAAGTCATAATTACTTTTGCGCAAATAACAATCAATGGCATATTTAGGATCTTCTCAAGGGGCGGGAGGGTATATAAAAATATATATATTATTGTAAAAGTACCTATACAATATAATTAATATGAATTATATAATTGTAAAATATTACTTATAATATTGTATTACTACTAACTTTATAATATTGTCATCGACCTTAAGTTAATTTTAAATATCCGATATACTATTAGGCGTTAGAGAATCATACAAGTAGATCAAATTAGTGAATATGGAATAATTTTTTCCAAAGCGTTTTTATTTTAATGCACATATTTATTAAATTAAAGTGAAGCAGGTTTTGGTGTTTTAAACAAAAAAAAATGTTGTAACTATTACAATGCACTTCAATGATGGCTATAGTATTTATGGCTGAGACTAACATATTTTTGTTACTCTAACCAGGCACGTAGCCAGGATTTTTTTTTGGGGGGGAGTCCATAAAATCTATCACCAACTACCAATAATTGTCTGAAGTAAAAAAAAGAGTTTAAAACATCATAAATATGTATAGAAAAATATACCAATGTAGTACACAATTTTAATGAATCAACCGATCTCAAATAAACGAAAAAAAAAGTATAAAAATACGAGTATGTAGTTTGTAATTTATTTAAAACTTGTGCAAAATACATAATAGTGGAAAATCAAAGTACCGTTCGATTTTTTGTTGAGGAAGTTTAAATAATTTCGAGGGACGGGGAGGGGGCAGACCCCATACTGTCCACCCCCCCCCCTGGCTACGCGCGCCTGACTCTAACCATAGAAAATCACATTACAAATCTGTTTCGTGTTAATATGTACTTGTACCTATTGAATTATTATTATTTTTTTCTTTGCGAAATAATTTCACAAAGAATATTACCGAGAACGTCCACTCGGAGTTTGGAATGAAGACCGTGTACAAGTCGTCGGTAATATCAGTGACCGCGTACGTAAAAAATGCAAAAAGTTCCGTTAAAAAATCGTGGGGTTTGCGCGGAAGCGAAGGAGCGCCAGAAAACGGTAGACCCGAATTGCCGCCGACGCAACGTCAACTAGCGAAAACCGAAAAATTGTTACAGAATATGCATAAATCACCGCTGTCGATCAAACCGGAAAAAGAGAAAGCGAAAAAAACGGAAGAGATTAATACTGAAGAATTAGTAATAAAACGCCATAACTTGGTAAAAAAAAAAAAAAAAAAAAAAATCACACATATATATTATAATATATATATTTTATGCGACACAGCCAAAACTCGGTATCACTCGATTATAATATATCTATCCTTGTGATACATCGGAATCGTCTACGTGGGGGAGGGGGGGTTGAGGGGCGCAAGGTTACGTATTGTATTATTACGTGTAGGGCGTTTCACGATTTCATAAATACGTTATGAGAACGCTATTTTATAACATTAAATCACAATGTTATTAGAACGCATAAATCCATCAGATCGATTTGTCACGACGACGGATCAAAATGTCCGCGTAGATTCGTTTCCGGATATTATATCGATCGGTTTATCGTTATTTTTCAAACCCGATATAATCGTCCCGACATGCTTGGATACGGATAAAAAATTATTACCGGATCGGTTATTACCCATCACGTGATCATCCGATCACCATACCGTAAGTTTAAGTTGTCTAAAAGCTATATAATATATTGTTCTGTTTCGCTAATAATTATAGTCGAAAAAAGTATAATTCACGGACTTTGGCGATTTTTTCGAATGACCTTTTTGACAACTATATATAATAAGAATTTTCCAAATAACTAGTTTATGTAAATTTTTTCCTAATGAAATTTCAAATACACCTGTATATTGAATCTGTCAAAAACCACGCATAAATAATAGCCTGAATTTATAGTACAAGCTTTATTTATTTTTTAAATTTTCACATTTTACAACTGCTAAGACAAAACGAATTGATTGAGTGTTTTATACTTGCAATAATATATTTTTTATTTTTTTTTGATAAGAATAATAATAATAAAAAAAAAATGTTTACAAGTTAAATAATTAATACAGTTTTGAATTGCCTAATTTCTTGTGAGCTTAATGTTTGTGTTGGAGATAAAGAGTTATGACATTTTTACCTATAGATAAATATTAAATATACAATTTGGTAGTTTTTTATAACATTAAGTATTTAGTTAGTATGTTGTTTATGTGTATGTTAGTTAAGTGTGTTGAAAATGACGACCATTATTGATCTTTATATTATTAACTTCTTTTGTTCAGAATCGTCTTATTGAAAAAATTATTTATCGTTTCTTTAAAATTCCATAAACCCACCAAGAGTATCTGATCCATGGAGCGAAGAATATCCTTGATGCGAAATGTGTCTGAATTTCTTCCCTTTACTTTACTTTACTTTGCTTTGCTTTACTTTACGTTTTTAAAATGTAATTAATTTATTCGAATAAACTTGACACCTAAATAGGTAGTAAATAATATTATCTAAGTAATAATATTATCTAAGATCTTATCAAAACTCATTTTGCCATGAAAAAAAAACACCTATTTAATTATTATAGCCGGTTTAATATTATTTAATATTTATGATTTATTATTTTTTTCAGGATAATCGCTCGTCATTCGATGAGATTAGTGAATTGAATATAAAAAGAAGAGACAACGGTATTGAGCTGGACAGAAGGAAAATATTGATGAAAGATCTAGAAAATCAACTGAAAACGTTGAAGAGACTCGGGTGCAGCCATTTGTCACGTAATCGTATGTTAGAAGTTGAAAAAAAAATAATGGATTTGTTCACTGTCGGTTACTCGCAAAACGATGAAATAATGAGTTTGACGGATAAACTGAAAGCTACAAACGAGGAATTCGCGATATTGTCTGCAAAACATTCCTGGTTTTTATCCAAAAACAGGAGTATAAATAAAGCTTTGGAGGAAAATAAAGAATACATTATGAAGATTAACGAAAAAATCGAAAATATGAAGGTGACGAATAGAAAATTGAATCACCACTTATCGGAAGCTCAGAAATATCAAGAGGAACTCGCAGAACTGTCGAAAAAATATTTCTCGTTGAAGTTCAAACACAAGGAAATAAAAAAAACTTTGGAAGCAAATGAAAAATATATTTTGAGACTTACCAAAGACATTGTATTATTGATGAAGGATAATGAAAAATTGAATGACAGGATATCCGAAGCTCGGAAATATCAAGAGGAAAACACAAAATTGTTGGAAAAACATGATTCGTTGTTATTCAGCCACAGGAGTATAAAGAAAGCTTTGGAGGCAAATAAAGAATACGTTTTGAAGATGAACGCAAAAATCGAAAATTTGAAGGTGATGAATAGAAATTTGAATCTCAATTTAACCGAAGCCCAAAAATATGAAGATGAACTCACAATATTGTCGGAAAAATATTCCTCGCTGATATCCGAACACGAGGATATGAAAATAAGTTTGGAGGCGAATAAAGAATATATTTCGAAGATTAACAAAGACATCGCAAATTTAAAGGAGGAGAATAGAAAATTGAGTCTCAACTCATTCGAAAATCAAAATTATAAAGAGGAATTTGTAAAATTATCGGAAAAATATTCTTCGTTGATATCTAAAGACGAGGATGTAAACAAAACGTTGGAGACGAATGAACAATATATTTTGAAGATTAATAAAGACAATGAAAAATTGAAAAAGGAGAATAGAAAATTGAGTCAAGACTTACTCAAAGCTCAGAAATTTCAAAAGAAACCAACAAGTTTGAAGTAATTTACATACAACACTATAATTAATATATGATTTATACTGTATCATTCGCATAGCTGGTGACCAATCCAAACCCAAAATTACCGAAAAACTAAAACTTTTAAATAATTAAATCTTTAAAATCAATGAATTCGAAATTCATAAATCCAAAATCTACTCATTAAAATTTGACTTGACTAAATATTAAAAACATTTAAATATCCAAAAAAGCATAAATTTTTTTTTTTTTAATTTAATAATCAAAATATTTAATATAAAATAAGCTGTTGTACACGGTATGTTTACAATATAAATAGAATATAATTCACTAGTATTTAAAGACGTGTAGATAATAACATAATATTTAAATTAAATACAAATTTAGACACATACCTAATTATATAATTTTAAATAGTCAAAACATGATTTCTTAATTAAATGTAAAATAGCAAACACATATCACCACTTTGCTTTTTATTTATCAATTGAGCACTGTATAGTACGCATAGCAATGACAAGTATAAAATATAATTGTGATCAATTATTATAAATTAATTAATCAATAACCAAAATCAAATTAAAAGCCTTGTAAATATGATTTTCAAAATCAAAAAGTCGCACATACTTCGCACCATGGGTGCTCTTAGTTCCTCAGGTGAGGATCCTTTTGATGGGTGTATTACATTTTAAAGAACGATAAATCATTTCTTCAATAAAACGATTCTGAACGGAGCTACAAATAATATACAATAATAATAATTGTCGATTAAGTTATATTTAGCAAATTGTTATTTAATAATATTGGGTACTAAATAATCCTGAGAATAAGTGTTTGTGCGTGCATGCGTGCGAGCGTGGGTGTGTTTGAGGTAATTAATATATCTATAAAAATGAAAAAAGCAATAAAAACCTATTTTTATAAATTCATAAATCATTAAACTTTTCTATAATTAGTGTAATTGGTATTTCGGTGTTTTTATAGGAATATTGAGTTTTGAGCTATTTATAAATATGTCTTTATTTTTCACAAATACGTCAAATTAAATTTTTTTTTAATGTTCAGTAATAATAGTCCAATACTATTAATTAATAACAAAATAATCCATGTCTATATTTTGTTTATAGCAAACTATATTTATAGCATTTAATACTTGTATTAATTTTTCCGATTTTTTTCAATCAGAACCTTGTAAAATTTTTAATTTACCAAGTTTCAAAAAAATCGGTTGAACCAACAATTTATTATATGCGTTTAAGTGTTAAGTATGTAATGTATGTAATTTTATGTAAAACTAATGAATTCTGTCAAAATGCTAATTGTAAACGGTTATAAAAAAATAAGATGACTTACGATTTTTGAGATTTTTTCAATACCGTTGGTAATACACATGAATATGTTTGTATTATATTTTCAGATCTAAATATTCAGTTATTAAAATTGTATGAAATAAAAACTTACGAAAAACGATAAATTTTCAATATTTTCAAAGTTCTATATTTATCTCAAAATGGATCAAATGTTTTTGAAAATTTTATGGGGTATGCCCTTGACTATTTTAGAAGTTGGTGAAAAATTAAACTTTCTAGCTAAATTATTTTGTATTAAATGATGTAACCTTAAAAATTTAAATCGAACTTATGAAAATTCTGATTATGACGTTTTCTTTTTACTTTTTTTTGTTAATTTTTGGGTAGTCTAGGCATGCGCTAAAAAATTATTGAGAATTTTGAAAAGTTACCTCTTTTAAGTACTAACTAGACAATATTTACGATCTATAAAGTTACTGATCGATTTTTTTGTATCAGTATTTCTACCCGAAATCGTAATTACATATATACGAAAATAAAGCAAACAAATTTGTAAAACCAATACATTCTTTGCTTTGATCAGAATCTAAAATTAAAATTATTTTTCAAATTAAATTTTTAAAATTCAAACCGAAATAGATTTTGAAAATTATTTATGATTTCATATCCATGCTCTGAGCCTTTCTAATCAGGTCTTGCAACTTACAACTACAATTTACCTATACATTATAGATCGACAATTAACAATAGCAAAAGAAAAAAAGACTCAAATAAATGAACAAGTGGTTCAAAGCGAAGAAAAAATACACAATGTGATCGAGTCTGTTCAAGAAAAACCAAAAGTAAACGAGTTATCGAACGAAGAGTACCTAGTACATGTGTTGAACAACAGGTAATGCCGAACACTTTTTATTCGGGATTTTGAACGCGTTAAATACGAAAATGTATTTACTAATTAAAATCACCATTAGGATATTTTATGATATAAAAACTTACTAAAAACGAGAAATTTCCAATATTTTCAAAGTTCTGTATTTACATCAAAATTGGTCAAGTGTTATTGAAAATTTTATGAGGTTTGCCTGTGACTATTTTTAGTAGTTGGTGGAAGTTTAAACTTTGTAACTCCATTATTTTGGATGTTATCTTAAAAAAATAAAATGGAATTTATGAAAATTCTGATTATGACGTTTTATTTTTGCTTTTTTTTGTTAATTTTTGGGTAATCTAGGCATGTGCTTAAAAAATTATTGAGAATTTTGAAAAATTAGGTGCTAAAAGTACCAACTAGAAAACATTTCCAATCTATAGAGTTACTGATCGAAATTTTTCGACCAGTATTTCTATCCGAATTCATAATTATAAATATACGGGGAAAAAACACAGATTTGTAAGAACAATACATTCTTCGCTTCGCTTAGAATCTAAAATTAAAATTATTTTTAAATTAAGTATTCAAAAATCGAAATAAATTTTGATTATCTAAAGGATTTCGTGTTCTAAAGGAATTCATGCTTGAGCCTCTGATCACTTGTACCTTACAATAATATTAAAATTTACCTATACATTATAGAGCCATTCGCAGCAAACAGATTGCTCAAATACGTGAACAGTTTCGATGGAATCATTAAAAATTGTATGATCGAGCCTGTTCAAGATATACGAAATGAAAACGAGTTATTGATCGAAGAGAACAGAGAGCATTCGATGAACAACAGGTAACGTCGAACACTTATTATTTGGGAGTTTGAACGCGTTATATACGAAAATGTGTTTACATAAGTAAAATCACCATTACAATATTCTGATACAAATGTGTTTATTTCAAAATCATTAAATGAAAATATAATCTCATACAACTCTGTGTTTAACCGTAGGTTGTGATATGAAACAAAAATGAGATATCTAGATCCTTTTTATATTTTGGGAAAATGTTGTTAGAGGAGACCTATCAATTGTTGAAAAAAAAAAACGTTCTGTTAATTACTTATATTCATTGTAAGGTAAGAGAGGCAGGGCCGTCCCGAAAAAAAAAAATACAGGGGGGAAGTATATTATTTCACCGACTATATATATATATTTAATGTAATTTATAAAATAGGATAAGTATTTTTTTTTTTTTTGAAAAATATTTTAAAATTTGTTTATTCCAATCCCTTGTGATAACAATAGAAATACAGCAAACAACTTACTGTTCACAATGGCGCAGTAGCCAAAGTAGCTATGAGCGATGGAGATACCTCCATCGGTAATATTTTCTTAAAAAATAATATTGGTTTCAACTGAGTAATTTTTTTTATACATTTTATATTATAAGCTTAAGTTATTTTAAGTAGGTATTGAATAAATTAAATCAATACGGTGATCACGAAGATAAATGCAAATTTTTAACTGAACAATACAAAGTATTATAAAATGTTAACTTTTCTCAGTATATAAAATTTAATTTATAAATTTTGAATGAAGTAAAGGGTTTTTCGGTTTAACATGATGCAATTTATTTATTTACATTTTTCTTTTCATGGTTTTTCAAAGCAAAAAACTAACATACAATTTGAGTGCAGTTTAGAAAAAGAAAGTAAAATGCAGTAAAGAAATTTTCTTTTATCAATTATAATTATGTAGACTCGATTAAAAATTAATTATTACTAGAAATTTAAAATTTGTTACATATCTAGTAATACAAATTTTGATTACATTTTCAATAATTAATTAACATTAATATAGACAATTTCAAAAATATTGGAAAAATTGATGTTACTCGAGTTTAAGTAGTATGTTATTTTTTTTCTGTAAAAATTTTTTTTGTATAGGTATACTTGTCCAAAAGTTTCAACCAGCAACGTATTGAATCAGAATTTATCTCTTAATGGTACTTTTATGAGGTAATTTTTCGAAACTCTCACTAAATTTCCCAAAAATTATAGAGAATGTTGACGATTTAAAAGAAGAAAGATTGTTCACACAAATGAATCATTGAACATCATGGTTTTGTAATTTTTCTAAAAATAGCACTTTTTTACTTAAAGGTTGTTGAGCAAAACTCTGGTTAGGTTTATTATTATTATTGATTACAGCCATATCCATATTTATTTGAATTTAAAATTAACGTTGATTATTAGATTTATTTTGTATAAAAAAAATGAAATCGGTTTGTTATGAATTTAAATTCTGCATTATTTTTGTTATTGGTTTCTTACAATAAAAACGTTGGCTTTATTAACATTTGTATCATTTATATGTTATAAAATCAGATGTGTAAAAAAACAGTAGTTAGTTTCAGACTTCATATTCTCAAATTTAAACAGTCACTAAATGTTACTTTTTAATAATATTTAGTCACTAATTTTAACTAATTTATGTGTATTTTCTATTGGTAGCTGTGACAATTCTGCGAGTGTCAACAAATTCTGGTACAGACTGTGAAATGTTCACGTCGTAAGTAAAATCAGTATAACTATAACGATATATTTACAGATAACGATATATTCACTATATTTATTTGTTAGGTACTATCTTTAAGAGGACGACTTTATCTTCATATGTTGTCTCCGTCTTACTAACATAAAACATAGCAAATTCGCGTACAGCAGAATCCATTTAATGCTGTTAGTTTTAGTATTACAGTAAATTTACCTATTATCAAACTTAAAGATGAGAACATTATCTAGGGCATCTCATAGGATTTTATTGAAATTATCATTTTAAAGTGAGTAATAATCATTTGAAAGTCTTAATATTTTACATAGCTATAACTCACTTTTAAATGAAAATTTCAACAAAATCCCATAAAATGACCTAGATAATGTGCTCACCTTTAAGTTTGATAATAGGTAAATTTATTGTAATACTAAAGTTAACAACATTAAATGGATTCTGCTGAACGCAAATTTGCTATGTTGTACGTTGGTAAGACGAAGACAACACATGCAGGTGCGATGTTCTCTTAAAACTAACGTATTTTTAGTCTTAAAACCATAAAATCAATAACAATATTATTCAACCACATAACTTTTTTTATTTAAAGCGTTTTGTAAATTTACTTTTTTTTTTTTTTTTAATTATAGGAGGAGCTGCAGCCACTTAAACACATCCTATTAATATTCATATACATTAAATATTTGATAACATACCTTAATTTCACATAGTCAAAATTCTGCAGTTCTATAATAGCAGAGGGAAGACTGATTCCGAACCCCGAATGGCAATACTCTGTTTCCCTGAGTAGTGGCTATGGAAGGGTCCGGAACCAGTTTTACCAACACCTCTTTTAAACGTGAAAATCTTCTCCTTCAATTTTACGATGTCTTCGTTAATCTTCAAAATTTATTCTTTATTTGCCTCCAAAGTTTTATTTATATTCCTGTGTCTGGATAACAACGAGGTATGTTTTTCCAACAATTTTGTGTTTTCTTTTTGATATTTCCGAGCTTCATTCAAATTTCTATTCTTCTCCTTCAGTTTTACGATGTCTTCGTTTATCTTCAAAATGTATTCTTTATTTGCCTCCAAAGCTTTATTTATATTCCTGTTTTTGGATAACAACGAGGAATGTTTTGCAGACAATTTCGCGAATTCCTCGTTTTTAGCGTTCAGTTTATCCGTCAAACTCATTATTTCATCGTTTTGCGAGTAACGGACAGTGAACAAATCCATTATTTTTTTTTCAACTTCTAACATACGATTACGTGACAAATGGCTGCACGCGAGTCTCTTCAACGTTTTCAGTTGATCTTCTAGATTTTTTATCAATATACTCCTTCTTTCCAGCTCAGCACGGTTATCTCTTCTTATTATTTTCAATTTATTCAACTCTTTGGATAGCGAATGATTCTCCAGAAAAAAAAAATAAATCATAAATAATAAATAATATTAAACCAGGCATAATAATTAAATAAGTGTTTTTTTTTTTTCACGGCAAAATCAGTTTTGATAGGATCTTTACTATCAGAGAAATTTACAAAATTTCATTCAGGGGAGTTTATGATCTCCCTTCTCCTCACAGTTAGGTTAGGTTAGGTTCTATCCGACGGACGAACTAACTGCGGCAATCGTGGAGGCCGATCGAAGACAAGGCGGTCAAGTAGCAGGATAGGAGCGAACAAGAAGAACCGAGACTGACTGCGGTACACCGCCGTATAGTAGCTGGCTCGTAGAATTGACCAAGCAACATGGCTGGGATTAATTTATCCCCCTTGGACCTCTGACCACTTACGTGCGCACAACCGGCGGGCAACCACCGCGATATTGTACATGTTATTTCTATTCTATACCTAATCTTTTAACACTGTACATTTTACTAGTTTCAATAAACAAACGTGATACCAAAACCTCCGTGTTATCATTACAGAAGCGGTAGCAGTGAAACGCTCCTTTTCAATATTAAGCGATTAAGTGTTTTGACTTTCCGGTAAATGCTTAGTAAAATGACAAATATAATAATTATGCTTGAATTATTATTTTTGTTTATTCAATTATTAATACGGGACGTGAGTGTTCGATAAAAATGTAACTTTCAAAATCGCCGGACGAAACTTGCCTATGGTACGTTTTCAGGGACGCAACTTACTCACTAAAAAGTAAATTGGATGCAAGTAGTATTCTCCGTTGGTGATATCGACCCCTCGGGGACACTAGAACTATCCAGGGTGGGTAATGGAAGTTAAAGATCGATGGCGGGAGAGGGTAGGGAATTAAGGTGTGGCTTTTCACGGCCGCCCAAATACATTTCTCAAGGCCGCGACGCCTTATCAGTTATAACAGATTACACGGACTGCCTTGTATATGTTACGCCAAATTCGGCAACTCAACACACAAACAACACAATATTCGGATACTTACTCAACGTTACAATTCGACTCAACTCAAAAAAAATTATAAAAAATACACTACTCACTCAAAACTATTAAATAATAGTAGTTATTTGTTAAACATAATCTAACTTACTATTTTATATTTATATTATTAACTTCCTTCGTTCAGAATAGTTTTATTGAAGAAATGATTTTTCGTTTCTTTAAAATTCAATACATCCATCAAGAGTATCTCACCTGACGTACGAAGAACACCCCGACGAGCGAAGTACACACTTTATTATATTTGAGCTACACAGAACCTTTTCAAATTATCTTGAAGAATAATGGGGTAAGAAACATAATAGAATAATTATGAGCAGTGATATAAAATTCACTATTACACGTTTCAAAAAAATATGAATTATGTGCTAAAATATGTCCTATAGGTAAAAATATTGTCTTAAACGAAAAATATTGTTTTCAAAATATAATTCTGTAAAATATTATTGTTATTCTAATAACTAAAAACATCTTTAATTTACTTAAAATCAAAAGTTTTTCTTGTTTTTGTGAACGATTTGACTTTTGCTTTCTGTAAAATATAATTATAATTAATAATTAAAACGCCAAAAAGTAAATCATATTGGATAATGTTTGTTCACGTTGAAGAGTATTTCCGGGGTATTTTCATCTATTAACTAGAGTGGATCACTAAATCAATAGTTTTCTAAATTCATTAATCACAGGTAATGGTCGATAATTTTATTTTCATTCATATGGCAATGATTTTCACATTAATAAACAGTAAATAGCAAAACAATCAATATAAAAAAAACCGGACATGCTTTGTACCATGGGTATTTTTCACTGTTCGACTAGGATATGGATGGAAGGTATGTTGAATTTTAAAGAGTCGATAAAGCGCTTTTGAGGGGCGCTTCAGCTAATCATACAGAAAATAATTGTCAGTTTTATATTGAGTAGATAATACGTACTAGGTATGTTTAAAAATTATTTTATTCAATAACATAATAATCCATGTTCATTTTTCTATTCGTGAGAATGATTAATTTTACCATATTTTGAAATGTCTATACATTTTTATATTCTTATTATACGTACTTTTCATTATCACGTCATGATTCGTCATAAAAGCAACACTCCAGTCGAAACGGTCGATCACTCCGTTGTGTTCGTTTCTGAAATCACCCTGTATATATTATATATTATGATGACGTCGACCCTTTTACCACCACCGCCACCACCGTGTAACCGGAAGAATATCCTGTGGCGCGCGCGCGCGCCGACCGATATAATATAATATTATATAATATTGCGTGAGAGCAAATCGGTCGTTAAACCGACATTAAAATAATAAATATACGCATAAATTATAATAATATTATCATTGTTACCATTATTGTTATAATAATAATAATAATAATAATAATAATATTGTATTGTGTACGAGGACGTACCGCCTCGCACAGGACTTTAGGCTTTTGAGTCACATCATTGAATTCGGTATATGCACTGACTGCACCCCCGAGAATCATTATAATAATATGTGATACCAACGACAAAGATAGGACATAATATTCATAGGCGTATGAAAAGGTACAGAAAAGTATTTTGCATTTTTTTTAAGGAGATGGTTATAAAAAGTTATAGAAAAACCTTACTATTCCGAATAGTCTACTCGTCATATTTCGCAATAAAATGTACACAGTCTTCTTTTAAATGCATCATTTCATAGACTCGTTGTTAGTTGTTATAGGTCTATATCTTTTTCAATATATATTTAAAAAACATTTCGTTTCTGTAACATATTAAAATACTTATGTATTCGTTGACAAACAGTGCTCGACTTTGAGGAGGACGTGGGGGCACGGAGTACTCCTTCTATTTTTTTTAAATATTTTTAGCATACCCATACTAATTTTTAAAAAATCACCCACAGATATATGAGAAATTAAAATTTTGGGGGACGCTAATTTTTTTTTAGACTTATGCGTCCCTCTTTTAATTTTTTTCCAATTCAAGCACTGTTGACAAACCGTTAATAATAATAATAATAAAAGGTTTTAGGTTACTTTGTACGGTCCATTGTTTAAATGTGTCCGAGGAGGTGGTTAGTTCATACTAAAAACTGGTATTCTAAATTTTTTCATAGGCGATCAGTTTTGTAATATTGTTACAGGTAGTTAGATTTTTTTCTTAGGCGGTCAGTTTATACTATAGCAGGCTGTATGACGTAAACTGCGGCAAAAAGACCCTTTTTCTAAAAGCCCATAAGTAAACTGCGGCAAAAATCACCGTTCGTCTAAAATTCGACATGTAAACTGCGGTAAAATTGATAAAACACATTACACGCATTGCGGAACTTCGGCACCGTCGCTTCACGATATAACGACATTGAGCCAGGTGAGGATCCAGAAATTATAAATAGGGGATGCTCAATCAATAGAACTGAATACTAATAATAGCTAACTACTAATTACACTTTAATATAAATCTCTATGTAAAATAAATTATATATTTATAACATTATTAGAAAAAAAAAAACATATAATAAATTATCCACTTCATTTGTTTAATTTACTATAATGATCTAATCAGTTTATTTTACGTTTTACATTCCGAGCGGGGTGAAGAAACTAGTGTTTTTAAAATTATGTTTATTTTATTATTTCGTATAGAAATTCTTGTCCGTAAGTTTCGACCAGCAACTTTATGAAACGGAATATTTTCAAATCATCAATAGGTTGTTCAAAATTTTGGAAAAACTACTCAAATGTTGACAAAAACGCCTTTAAAGTTTAAAATGATTTGTCGTTTCTTTAAAATTTAATACACCTATACAAATCCCATTTAATGAACGAACAAATCTCATGGTGAGAAATATACACAGCTTTTTTATAATAAATTTATCTACCTACACTTTATTGCATTTCAATTTCACCCAAGTGTGGCAAGCGATTGCGTAAAAAAATATCGAATTTTTTAGTCGGTTAGTAATTTTATATAATTTTTCGTAGTGTGGTTAATGTCACAGGGGGTGCCCGAGCACCCATAGCCCCCCTCTTAATCCGCGCCTGCATTGAGCTTTATTTCACTACGCAACTCCGTTCATTTTGCTCACTTCGCTTCGCAAAACTCTCCTGCTTGATTCAAATCGATAACAACCATTAACTTTCGGTGTAACGTGGGAGAATTTCGGCGTGACAATCGACTGCGATGTGGTAGTATATGTATCGTTAGTACGATAACCGTACAAACTTACCTTTCTAAAATGATTCCGATATTATTTTAACCGTAAAAACTAACCGCCTATGGACAATTTAAACAAATAAACCTTAAAAAATGAACGTTTACCTAATAAAAATCCCACCACTAGTGACAAGCGTTAATAGTGATAACTGATAAGACGGTGAAGGAAATTTGTATGAATTTCTAAGTGAAGCGAGACAACATTTGTTTTCAAAATTCTTTTAAAACATTTCAACTCCACTTAGTGTAAAATCTCTACATAGGTACGGCTATAAGTTATAATGTTTCGATGTAATTTATAAATCGCAATACACATTCTAGTATTGGGAAAAATGGCGTTACAATCCGTAACAAATACTATCTGTGTCGTGTGATATTAGGTTTGAGTCGGATCTAGTTGAAATTATTTTGTATTTTAAAATTTTAAAATCGCCTTATAATAATAGTTACAATAATAATCGACTATGGTTTTCTAGTCGGACGTCATTTTGGGTCGGAATAATATTAATTGAGAACTTTTTAAAAGTTATAAATGAACTAGTTTTTCTACTCCGTGAATTACTTCGGTATTTTATATAATATGTACGTCACTGTTGCATAACTATACAACTTCTTAGAATTATATTCAACAGAGTTTTTATGACAGTAATTTTTTTCTACGTTTGAGGGTAAACATTTTTTATAAATTTTGTAAATACTTGAGTGTTTATGCTGCTCCCATTGATGCACAGAGGAATTTTGAGAGTACTTACAGTGAACAAAAGTAAGTGTTCGACAATCACATACACAAATATTTTAAATAAATCTTAAAACTTTATAATATTGTCATCGTAGTAATATTAAAACCTATTTTATAATAATATGTACCAACACTTATTTAAGTAGTAAGTGAACAATATTAATTTAAAGTTGTCAAATTGCATCATAGTTTATTTTATAATGGAAGTAAATTAGATAATAAACTGTAATAATTTTTGGATTTATCTATATTCTGCTTGAGGACATGAATAACCCGAAATGAGTATTGCAAGAAATACTTTTTAGGTTCAATTCCTAAATAAAAATAATTCCAATTTTTGTACACTCACCCTAATTCTGGTTAGTACATGCAGTTGCGTTACTTGGTAACCTGTGTGGGCGCCACTGGCTGCATCTAAGGATGAATTATTGAAAACTGGGTGCTACATTTGTTAGTTAAAAAAAAAAAAAAAATCTGATGTATTGTTTGTATATTTTCATAGGATTTCAAGTTTTTAATGGTATTTAATTTATGATTTATTAACTATTGTGAATTTTTAAATTATAAATATAGTGTCTAAAAATATATTTTTATAAATTGTATGTTACAGCAATTTTATTAAAATAAAACACAATTTATTATACAAAAGTTTCCTTATTTAAATAAAAATCTAAATTATTATGTATATTCTTTTTTAAACTTCTGGAAATCAAACGGAAACCTATATTTTTTTGATAACATAAAGTAAAGGTATTTTTTTTTTTATAAAATAATTAGAGGTTGAAATACATAAATTAATGCAAAAATATAGGTTTGAGAGCAATTTAAAGTTTTTAGAAATCACATTTTTTCAAAGAAATCACACTCGTTCATCAGACATTACATGGCATATGTAATGTGGTTTTCCATACGATTTCTAATAACTTTAAATCGCTCTAAATCTAGTGTTTTGCTTTAATTAATGTTTTTCAACCACTAAAATTTTCTAAAAAAATATTTTCCAATTATGTTGTTGAAAAAATATAGATTCTTATTTGATTTTTAAAAGTTAACACCCTTTTGATTTAAACCAAAAGTTTTTTAATCACCCCCTCACAGGTATTTAGAAAAATATGGAGTTTACACATTATTTTAGGTTTACTTAAATAAAGAATCTTTCGTATCCATTTTATTCTTTATTTTATTCCATTTTAAATAAAATTGGTGTAATATAAAATTTGAAACACTGTGTAGTATATAATTCAATGGTTCAGAATGGAAATGGCTATATTATTAAAATAATATGCTTGAAACTGTGTAGGATGGTGAAAAATAATAGCATGTAGATGATATACTAGAAATCGTTTTAATAGAACTCAAGGTGGTCACGTGGTTTTCGCGAAAACCACAACGTTTTTCCGCCGCGATATGACTACGTTTGCCGCCACATCACGAGCACCGCGAAACGAAGAGTCGTAAATTTAAAAATAATTCCCACGAGTGTCGAGAAAAGTATACAATTCAATATGCATAATATAATGTAATTATAATATGTTCGACTCCGGTGAGCGATTTCGTCTTACACGCGAATTAGACATAATATCAGTGCAGACGCGATCATTACCGAACACATTTAAATCATTTTTCCTGTATTATATTATTATACACAAGTATGTAACTTTCAACGATGTAATTTAGTAATTATTGTAAATTTCAAATCAATGTCATTAGTGCCTAAAATTAGTAGACCATATCGACAAAATCCACACGGGCATTAACAGAAAATATGGGAAATGTCATAAAAATTAAATACTTTCTTTATAGGTACTCTACATTTATAATTTTGATCGGAATATTTTCTTAGTGCTTAGATACTATTGATCAGTGTCCAGTGACTGTAGTCAATGTTAATTATTTTGTCGTGTAAGAAATTTAAAATAACGCTACACGGAGCATAATATCCATTTTTGCGACTATTTAACCATTTTAGATGATGCACATTATGTTATAAAATATTACACAAATAAATTAAATCAAATCATTAGTTTTCTAAATGTGATTGCAATAAAATTGTGTACAATTTCTTTTTTTTTAATTTCACACTTTCAATAATTCCTGGAAATAATGCTGGAACTTCAAAATCTATTTGATATAAAAACATAGAACAATTATTTGTCGACTGTCACACCTTATAACTTGTAAATGAATTATAGTATACATAAAAATTCGTTTACTAACTGATTATATTATAAATTTATATTGCTGTTACATTTTGAAGTTTTGAACTCAAACAAATTATGTATAAGATTCCTTTGTAGTATTCCGAAATTTTCGATTTGATTAAAATGATATTATTTATTTTAATAATATTGTTTAAGTACTTTTTAAGATAATTTATGATGTTTACCCCTTGGTATTTTTCTTATTAAATAAAGAGGGGTTACAACAATTTTTTTTTTTTCATATACTTCTTCTTGAGGAAATCCTAAAACTGCTCCTCACGGGCATCTCTAAATAGCGGAATTTTCCCTATAGTGAACTATTATTCGACAACGGGTTCATTGCAATTTGAATCCCACTCTGAATGGTTGACATCTCTGAATAACTGACATTATTTTTTCAAAGATCCGGAGTGTTCGCTATAAATGAGTTTCATTGTTCATATTTTTGGGAGTAACTCGAAATAGATAAAAATACGACAGGACTATAAAACATGAAATATAAAATTACTGTTATCCTGAATTAATACTGTTAATTTCTTAATTTAGGTGTTCGACGATAATTTATTGTATATGTACACTGGGAAAGGTTCAAAGTTTATCACTCGTGAATTGTAGTATAAGCGCATTTGAACCATATACACGAATTTAGTTTTCGATTCGAGCGTTGTTCTATATAACAAACGAAATACGATGTTTTTATTCTCGCGTTTATGATGCGCAAATAATATACTTTGCACAATATATTATTATATCACGCTTTGTGCATTTTATGTGTTGTTATCAAAAATATACGATTTAACGTTTTCCGCTCACCGTTCGGGAGAACATTACACGTTTTATGTCCACTAAAATATTTATCCTTATCATATGATATACGTAAAACAACAATATGTCGTCGTCCGTCGAGCAAGCGTATTTATTATTATTACGTATTATTATGACTTTATTACTGTTATTATTATATCGAAATATGACTCAATAATTCGGGTGGATTTGACGCGTGTACAACGAATGTACGAATAAAGGCGTTGACCCCTTGCTGTACTGAGTAAACAAACAAACAAATGACCACACACACACACACACATATACATTATTATTATCAGTATTGCACTGAATTCTTGGTTTATTAGACTAATACACATCAGAGTTGATGAAAATCATGATTTTTAAAAAAAATCAAAATAACTGTTTTAATCGTTAAAAACATTTTTTTTTATGTTTTTAAACTTGATTAAAAATGTTTAATAAATACCATATACAATTGTTTAATATTCAATACTTGTATTCATACATAATATCGTTTGATATTTATTTTATTTTAAATTATTTTTAGATCATTTGGTCAATCGTGTATTACAATGTTTATAATGTTACCTAGTTGTAAAATGGTTCAAATATTTAGATTATTTTAATTTAATTGTTTTTAAATTAATTATTTAAGTTAAAAAAAGCAGGACATACTTCGCACGATGGGTGTACTTCGCACGACGGGTAGTATTCTCTTGACGGGCGTATTAAATTTTAAAGAAACGACAAATAATTTCTTCAGTAAAACGATTCTGAACGAAGGAAGTAAATAATATAAATAAAAAAAAAATTTTTCGAAAAATGTTCAAAATTTTTTTTTACATTTTCAAAATTTTCTTGCGCTAAAATCTCTTTTATAGGATTTTCTATCTATGTTTAAATTTTCATAAAATTCGGATCAAAAAATGATGGTTTCTGAGTCGTTTTTTTAAAATTTTTGGTAGTTTTTTATAAAAAAAAAAATTTTA
>JAIPRM010005333.1:0-20766 GCA_025469315.1 Stegophylla sp. TES_Ste_2020 | reverse complement strand
GTATATATATATGTATTTTTTTTTTTTTTAGACAAGAGTTATTAAATATTTTTAGAAGCAGTAAGTTCAGGTCAACACTTCCTATCAGCCTAGATGATGATGCTGAAAATGATGTAGGTACACAACAATAATTAGCATTAAATTATTTAGGTAGTAAACAAACAATTCATTATAATTTCTTTCTGTGATACAAAGGCATTTATATTCTAGGTAATTGATGTGCAGACGAGGATTGCAAATAATTATAGACCAATATGTGAATCTATAGTGAGTATTATCAGTACCCATTGTTTTACCCCAAACAAATTGTATTGTAAAACATTAAATATGAGTACATACTTTAGAGGCATGTATGATGTAGGCTATTAGTATCCATGCCATGAATATTATGGCCCACATGACAAATGACTTATTGTGCAGACTACAGTCTCTGGGTTGCATGATTATTACATTTCAACAAATAAGGGAAAAAATAATTTAAATGAGACAACCTAAAGACTATGATGTATGAAACACCTAAGTTGGAAATCTCATATAGGTACTTGACATGATTACCTACTGGCCACTATACTATCATTAAAAGCAATCGAACATAAATGTCAGTTATATATGTATCACGCATGTATGATATCAAAAATATCATTTTTCAATAGGTAGGTAGTTGATATTATAGGCGTTAATCCAATAATTATATTATTTTGTAATAAATAAATAAATAAATAATTTATTAATTAATTAATAAATAAATTGGCACCTATGGTATGTTAATGGTAGTTAATAGAATTAAAAAAAAATGCTAAAATCGAAATTATCCAAGGATAATGCGGTGAAATCAGGATTGTATAAACTTCCATGCTAATATATTTATGTACGTAACAACTCAAAAATATGAATTCAACAAAAAATATTTTGTAGGAAGAAACAATATTTCCCGAAGCAGGCCTTACTAAAAACAACGAATGGCTTTATATTGTACAAGATAGCAATAATGAAAGCAATGGCTTTAGACAAGGAATTAAAGTGGAGTTATGTTCGTAAGTACTCACCAAACAATCCATACACTAAATATATTAAAATAATATTATTATTTGTTTAGAAAAAACGATATGTCCAATGATGTAGAGTCAAATTGCAAATTTAATGACTACTTACCTACAGGTTTCTCATCAGTTTGTGTACAAAAATATATCTACAAGAAATTGATGACCATTGACAAGTCAAAAGAAATATATTATGAAAAATTTGTGTTTCCATCTTGCTGTACATGCATGTATAGTGAATTAAATACTGATACAAAAAGTTGAAGAGGGGAGTAGAAGCACATCGAAGATTCTTGTGAAAAATTCAGATATTTTCAAAAAAAAATATTTTAATTTCTCACAAATAAAATTACCTATAATATGTAATAATTTTATATATTATTGTTATTTTTTATAATTTTATATAATAATAATATTGTAATTTTTAAGAAAGTAAAAAATGAAAAAGAATGTTGTTTGAAATAATTAAAATGTATATTATTTGAATCTATAAATAAAACCTATTATTAAAGTCATCATATTTCCATTGTTTTAAAAATTAGTTCTGAAGTTTAGAGCTAAAAACTGAACAAAAGAACAAAAAGCTATTCTTTTCAGTACATGTTTTAAATTATCACTGGAAATTTTATACTTGTGTTAAAAATAATAGCTTTTGGCTTTTCACTATCATAGTTTATAATCACATGATGTATTATACATAAAACTCATAAAAAAATATATAACTTTAGTATTAATTTGTACATTCATAAAATTAAATACTAAACTTGGAAATTATAATTTTTAGAATGATTGACATGTTAGAAAATGAATAGAATTATGAGATCTAGAAAATAATAAAAATATCTTGATCTACATCAATTGCTGTTAATATAATCTAAAGTACCTACCATCTAAGTTTTATTTCGGATCTATAGCGAGTAACTGATCAAAACTTTTGGACAAGTATTTCTGTACAAAAATGTTTCTTGAAAGAGAAAAAAAAAATTGTTTCGCTCAAAATTAGTCAATTATTATTTTATAATAACTGTATAAAATTAGAAATTTATTTATTTTACATAAAATTATGAACATAAACGCATAAAACAATAAATGGTTTGGCCTTCTATATAAAACTTGGTACGTCATTCGAGGAGTACATTATAATTAATATTTTGATGGAATAAAATTTTTTATGGAAGAATAATTCAAAATTATACAAGATTTTTATGGAAAAATATCAGACAAATTAACTTTAAACACAGAAATAAATATCATCATATAATTATTTTTAGTTGCATTCTTTTAAATATAATTTCAGGTGAAGTTCTTAAATACAAATTTCATTTAAAATATTCAAATTCCACTTTCAAACAGAAGATCAAAACATTTTGTTTTAAATCGACAAACTCACAGTAATTAGTGTTATTATAATTCTTGTCTCTTAACGGGAAAACCTGGATTTTGAGCTATTTATATAATTAACTTTATTTTCCGATAATAGTTACACCTTACACCAAATAAAATTCACTAAATTTTTTCAAATGTCCAATAATAGTCATAATAACAAAATAATCCATGTATATTTTTATTTATAGAAAATTATTTATAGTATTAATTATGTATAGTAATTTTTCCGAATTTTTTTCAATCAAAACCTTGTGAAATTTTTAATTATTCATATATCAAAAATTTTCTTACACCAAAATATCCGCAATGTAATTCTCCATCTACGTACCAAGTTTCATAAAGATCGGCTGAATCAATTATTTTTTATATGCGTTTAAGTGTGTAATTTTAAGTGAAACCAATGAATTCTGTCAAAATTCCTAATTTAAACAGTTATAAAACAAAAACTTGACTAACGACTTTCGAGATTTATCGAGTACTTTTAGAAATACATATGAATATGTTTGTATTAAATTTTCAGCTCTTAATATTCATACATTAAAATTTTATGAATTAAAAACTAACAAAAAACGAGAAATTTTCAAAATGCCGTACTTACCCCAAAATTGATCAAATGTTTTTTCAAAATGTTATGAGGGGTGCGCATAACTATTTTTAGTAGTTGGTGAAAGTTTCAACTTTCTAGTTTCATTATTTTGGAAGTTATGTTAAAAAAACAAAATCAAATTTACAAAAATTCGCGTTATGCCGTTTTTTGTCAATTTTTGGGTATTCTAGGTGTGCGCTTAAAAAAAGTATTGAGAAATTGGAAAAATGACCTCCCAAAAGTACCATCTCGATAACATTTCCGTTCTATAGAGTTACTGATCGAAACTTTTGGACCAGTATCTCTACCCGAAATGTTGTTTCCATACATACGAAAAAAAAAAAGACACAGATTTGTAAAACCAATACATTCTTTGCTTTCGCTCAGAATGTAAAATGTTACCTAATGGCTAATATAGAGAAATTTTAAATTCTAATCTTTAAGTTTATATGTACCTTTTCAAGAAAATGTGATCCTAAGTTTTTGGAAATACTATTCCAATTCACACATACTGCATAATATTATAAAGAAATTAAAAACCAATATTAAAATAATAAAAATATAATGCATACCTATTATAATAAAACACATTTTAGTTAATATACTTTCATCCAAAATTTTTAAATAAGCAAAAAAATTTTTTTAAATTAATTAATAACTTATAGTCCATAGTTTATCGGGCCCCCCGGAAGAATCCTATCCCCCCACTTTCGAGAAACGTAGATGTATTTTTATATTCTTTGGCTGCATCCGAATTGAGTCCTAAGAAAAAAGTTACTCTTCTAAGTGAGTCCCAGAAAAAAAAACTGACTATAACAATAATTGAGTCGCGCTTATACGCGTTTGCTGTGAATATTCCAATAAGTTTCCTATGGAAAAACATATTCCTTCTCATATTATTTTATGTCTTTAATATACAATATACTATTTAGTAAAAAATACAGACTAAGGACTGTCTACACTTTTATTATAAATGTAGACATGATAAAAAAAATGTTTATTTTTAATTTTTAGTTTAAAATAACAGCTTTTCATTTAAAAAATTTGTTTTTAACATGTCGTACAAGTCATACAACACTAATCATAGTATAGAACTATTGTGTTTTTGTATCACAAGCAATAGAAATTATTAAAATGTTTAAAATATGTTTTCGTATGCGATACATATATCAGTTAAGCAATATATATACGGTAGATTTCCGGTTGAACGGTAGATATAAAATGCCGATCATACTCCGCACCACGGATCAGATACTCTTGGTGAGTGTGTAGAATTTTGTTATTATAAAACAAACACATTTTGTATAATTGATTCGTTAATTTAACGCAGCTGCGTTTTAGTGATAGGCAAAATCCCGGTACCTGTCTACAAATCACAATGAACCGCTTGAACAGTCGTACCCACTACTCCATTAGCCTACTGTCCAGTGCTAAAATATCAGTTAAACTGAATGGTCGCGTCGACAACAACACTTTTATATCAGTCGCGCGCCGTGTGCGATCTAAAAAAGAACAACGATCATAATTATTATTATTGCTATTTTCGTGTGAATATTCAATTCGATATAAGTGTATCATAATTTTCATTAAATTTTACGCACGGTAAAATATTATTATACAAACGCATGTAGTTCGACGTGAATGTGAATATACCTAGACGAAATGACCAAATGGAAATGGCCGTGGCTGATGATTATACTGGCTCTCATTAACACGGTAATGAAATATATAATACTTATTTATTCGTTTCGTGGTTCAAAAGGTTTTACTTGTTACCTTTTAGTATAATATATTATAATAAGGTAAGTACCTACTTGAACGGTTTCAACAGCCGAACCAGTTTATATATACTCAAGTGTGACCCAAGTGTAGGTATTTGTGTAAATTTCATTTTGATTTTTTTCTGGGGAAATGAGGTGCTTGATTCGTTAAAAATGTAACCACTAATTTTTGGTAGTATTGAAATTTATGAACTCGGACTGTTGCCGTTTCGCTCATAGATATAGACCGGTAAGATGTTTTTTTATTAATGAAACTTACGCAATTTTTTTCATTTCGGTACTGAAAACCGAAAACAATTTTGGTTAAATATTCATAAATTTCAATCTTTCGTAAACAATTTATTTCCCCATTATCAAAAAATATCTATACAAGAAATCGTTGCGTTTGAATCTAAACTATGCAATAGGCAATACTCATATTTTTGCTAAGTTTAGGTAAGTCGTTTTATTATTAATATACACGTTAGTTACCCATTTATTATTGACCTAATACATTTGACTGGAACAATAAGTGCATTTCGTAAGGAGAATAATAATACTATGACTGATCATGAATAGGTATTAAAATAATTGTTGTGTGTTTTTCATTCTTAAAATCGTATACGGATAGAATGTATACAAAATGTAAATGTAATATTAATACATTCGCATATGTATAAATATATACGTTAAGGTGTCGGTCATACCGCAGTAGGCGAATGTTGACAGTCACCGGTGTATGTTGACATTTACCAAAAATCGTAGTGAATGTTGACAAAATTGTCTTAACGCGTTCATACACCGGTGATTATTTGGTAAATGTTGACCACGCTTGAAGCACAGTGTATGTAAAAGGCATTTTTGTATTATTTTGTAAAATCGTTATCGCCCAGTCATGATATGCATTGAAGACGTTTGAACGTTAGTAATGTTAGTAATGGAGTAACTTTGTACACTTTGTAACAGTAAATGTCACGATTGTTGTAATAAATAATACTTAATAAAATATATGCTACCTAAACTTATATTAAAAAATTAATTTGTTAAATTATATTTAGTTAAATTTATTAAATAAAAAATAACATTCACCAAAATGATTGGTAAATGTCAACATACACCGGTGACTGTCAACATTTACTGCCATGCGGTCATACACCTTAACATATATATGTATAATGTATACAGGATGATTTTTTAAGCGTGTTCACCCCTTCCCCTCTTTATGCCGTAAAAATGCAAAAATTGAGATTTTTTTCTAAATGTTCAAGTCATTATAAAAGCCATGTTTTCCATAACTCATTTTTTCCATGTCACCTTAAGGGCGTCCCCTGTGGAGATTCGAACTTTTGTTTTTCTAATGGAAACCCCTAATCTTAACTGTGGAATTTCATTCGGGTTATTTTTTCATTAATTTTAATGTCTTGAAATCAAAATTTGAACGAGAAGTTTTCAAAATATTCAAATGTAAATATTGAGAAAAATAGTGCATTGGACATATAATTTTTTGTTAATTAAGTACCTATGTTGAACATAATTATTATGAATGTACACAATTTAATCAGAAGTAATTAGATAAATCCTACCATGTACTGATTATATTTAACAATGGTAAATATAGGTAAATGAGATAAGATGACCTAACTAATTAACTACATATAGGAGCCTAATTAACCAAATATTATGTGTCCAAAACACTATTTCCCTTATATTTACATTTGAATATTTCAAAAACTACTCGTTCAAATTTTGATTTCAATACATCAAAATTCACAGAAAAATAACCCGAATAAAATTCTGTAGTTAAAATAGAGGGTTTCTGTTTGAAAATCTAAAGTTTGTATCTTTACAAGATATCCTTGAGGTGACATGGAAAAAATGACATGTATAATGACTTGAACATCTCAAAAATAAAATCTCAATTTTTGCTTTTTTACGAAAAAAAGGGGGTGAGCACACTTAAAAAATCACCCTGTATAATATGCCTATGTTTAAAATGTATTAATTATCACGTAGGTATACTGGTAGCCTGGCTATTAAATAGTCCACGCAATAATAATTTGTAAATCTGGCCAATTTTCCAAATAGTTTTGATTAAATAAAATCGTTATTTTACTTGAAAATGCCCAGTTTCATATAAATATTAACTTTAAACGATTATCAAAAAAATATGATCGAACAATTTTTCTCAGGGCCCATTAGTCACAAGTCACAAGTGAGACAATGGGGTATATTTAGAACGTTGTCAAAGGGGAGTTATTTAAAAATGTGTAATGACTGAAAAATGTGTTAGGTATTTAATTAATTGATAATTTTTGTTATTCATTATAATATTTGTTATCTTCTATTTTTTTTCTTTCATGTTCACCATTTACTTATATTATCGTCAACCTTAATTTTAAGTTTTCTATAATTAGTTTATTTAGCAAGTACCTACTAATCTAATCTCCGGACATCGATTTCGAGTATACATATTATTCTATTCACTCGTTTCAAACAAGAATAAACGTACGTGCATTCATAGGAATAAAAACTTTAATAATTTTGTAGTTAGTTTTAAAATTTAATAATTAATATATTACATTATATTATGATATTAATTAATATTATATTCAGTGATCTTATGAAATTCTTAACAGTTAATAAAAATATTGTTTTGTCATGAAACTGTGACGAAACCGATGAAACATTAAACATGTGTTATAAAAATGAAACTGATTACAAGATTTTTGCAAATGAAAGTTATAGCACAGAATTTTGTGATGATAAATCGATTTTATGATCTGCAGTTGTAATTACACATTCAACATTTTTACAATTCACAACTTTTTGAAGAGTTTTGATATAATATCGAATTTTTTATTTTTCTGCTTATCAAGTATAATGAAATGTGCATTTTGAAGAGGAAAGTTAGAATTTCTTATAAATAATAAAAACAAATGAAAAAAACGTCATGAGAAGATATACTCCTCAGTCTCCTTACTACTTGTACTTACGTCATTGCTAATTAACGTAATTTGGTTTTCATTTGTGATATGAATATTTATCTATATTTGTTATCGACACAAAACGCTTGAAATATGTAGATAGTTACTACGAAATAACTTGCAAAAATCTTAGTAGGTACAGCGTAATAGCGTGTTTTTACACTAATACATGAAACGTCTGATGACAAATTCTACCACTCTATTTGATCATTAGACAATAAAATATATTGTGTTTTTGGTATGCAACTGAATAACTATAGACGGATCAAAACAAAATGATGTAAGTTAGCTATTTCTTTCCCGATTAGAAATTCTGATTACCTATGTTACATAACGTGATATTGACACTATTAAATATTAATAAAAAATTCTATGTAAGGATTTATTAATAAATATTACTGGAAATATCCCACGAGCTTTTTTTTTATAATTGCTCAGAATAGTAGGCTGGTAATTGGTATCCTTCCGGTTCGGCCCAGTTAAGATCAATGCATACAGCATAGGTTTCCATAGGTTTCGCATGATACCTATTTTAAAGAGGCAATTTTTCCAAATTCTCAATAGATTTGTCACCAGTGAGGAGAAACTATTAGAAAACCGAGTAAAAGTAGTAAATTAACCATTTGCCAGGTTTCATGAAATCGATTTTTGTAATTTAGTCGTAACTCCAAACCTAACAGTACTATAAATTGAAATTTTCTCCTAATATCAACAATAATTACATACAAACGGTATCTATTTCAACTCTCGTTTTCAAAAAAAAACCAAAATCAATCACTTATCGGGTAGGTATTTATAAAATTTTAACAATATCTCGTTATGTGTAGGATTTTTTCTTAATCAGTTCGGGGGGGGGGGGGGTGCCATTAAAAAAAATTTTGTATCA
This sequence comes from Stegophylla sp. TES_Ste_2020, assembly GCA_025469315.1. Taxonomy (NCBI): domain Eukaryota; kingdom Metazoa; phylum Arthropoda; class Insecta; order Hemiptera; family Aphididae; genus Stegophylla; species Stegophylla sp. TES_Ste_2020. The sequence goes on along the minus strand of JAIPRM010005333.1, from coordinate 12,124 downwards.
CCACAGGAAATTCTTAAGGTGTCATGAGAAAAAATTTTATGAGAAACATATTTTTTTGACTTGAACATTCCGAAAAGAAAAAACCAAATTTCAGAATTTTCTGCCAAAAAAGAGGATAAACTTGCTTAAAAAATATTTCTAATGGCCCTAAAAAAACCTCAAACACTATTTATAAATTTTTTAGTTTTTTTTGTTTATGTACCTATTTTATAATCATTTAAAATTGGACTTTGTGTGAAAATGATTAAATTTGTATTTATCGAAAAATTTGTTTTATGTTTTCTATCTATGGTCAAATTTTTTTAAAAGATGACATGAATAATTCACTAGCCTCTAAATTTATAATTATGGCTCATGTTTGAATCCAAAAAAATAATTTGTTGAAGCAGTTTTTATTATTAGAGCTTTAAGTTTCAAAACATGGTAAAATTGATTATTCTCACGAATAACTAAATTAACAGGGTTTATACATTTTTTAAATTGTCAACCATATTCAATATAAAACTGGTAATTATTGTTCTAAAATGTAAACAATGAACTGAAGCTCGACCTAGAATCACTTTATTGAAAAAATTATTCATCGTTTCTTAAAAATGCATTGCGCCCACTTAAAGTATCCCATCCGAGAAAGGAAGAATATCCATGGTACGACTATGTCTATGTATGCAATGGTATTTTACTTTCAATATCAGATTGTACACTGTTAATTTAAAGTGGTTACTGGTTGTATAGTAAGTAAAAGCTAGTCGTAGCGGTTTGGTGGTATTTATTTTAAATCGGAGTATAAAAAATTGATAACTTACAGGTACCTACCGACACACCTAGGTATTAATAATTTTGATTTCAACTGTAAGGAGTTATCATTTAATTAAAGATGAATGATGATTTAGCTTTTAATGAAATTGTTTGTTTTTTTTCAGGTTCAATGGCCTAATTCAATAGCACAGTACAATTATGATATTAATGCGTACCAGAAAGGATATTTATGGCATTCAATAAGATATCATCGATCAAAAAGAAGCTTGTTCAATGAACGAAGTACAATGTCAACCACGACTTCGAGTTATGCAGAGAAGTAAATGAATTGAATAATAATAATTTATTCCTTTAAGTTTTTACACTGTGCATTAATAAATTATTCAATGATTATCCAGATCACTAATGAATGATATTACCAAACATAACTCGAATTAGGTGCCTGCCTGTAAAGAATTTTTAAAAATAAAAATAAGTGGTTTGAAGTTATTTCATTTTTTCAGTTTACATTAAACTATTGTTAACAATAGGTAAATGTTTTAATAACTACGTTTGCTAAGATTATTTAATTTTAATTTATTTCATAGCAATATGAACTAGCTGAATAAAATTGATAAAATATCAAATAAAGTGAATAATAGTAACATACAAATATTTAAGTAGAAGTGTAACAAAAATATCATTAATTTAATGGGTACGTTACTGAAATTGTAGAAACTTAAGATCCGGTTAAGTTAGAATAAGGCTGAATGCAAATTCTACGTCATAAGAGAGAAGTCTTATACGGGCGTGACATTATCTTAATTATAAATTAAAACAGAAATTGTGTACCAACAGATAGTATACATTATTGACGTAACGATTATTTATAATAATATTATAATTTATAATGTTACCACGTAAATAGTTAAATGACGAAAAATACGTTTACAACGGTTGATTTTATAGATCAACCTTGCTTGTGTATTTATTTACAAATTAGGTGTAGTAAAAACGCGATTCATGTCATATTTTAATTAGATACTCTTAGTAGGTGTGTTGAATTTTAAAGAAACGATAAATCATTTCTTCAATTCTAAACGAAGTAAGTTAATAGTCATCATTTTCAACAAACTCACCAAGAGTATCTGACCCGAAGAACGAAGAATATCCGTGGCGCGAAATATGTCCGACTTTCTTTTCTATACCTAGTCTAGGCTTACGCTTAGAAAAAATATAGAGAATTTAGACAAATGACCTCCCTAAAGTACCAACTAGACAACATTTCTGATCTATAGAGTTCAAAGTATTGATCAAAACTTTTGGGACTAGTATTTCTCTTCAAACATATGATTATATACACAAAGAAAAAAAAACAGATTTGTAAAACCAATACATTCTTCACTTTCGCTCAGAATCTAAAAAACAATAAACATTATTGTAAAAACACTAGATTCTTCACTTCGTTCGGAATCTAAATTTTTCAATATGCTCGAATAAGTTTATTTAATTATTATTAAATATTCACCAGCCCACTAAATGTGGGGAAACATTCAGATGCAGCGAAAACACCTGTGTGCATGTATGTTGTGCGAAGTGTATTTGGCTTTATATATACAGGGTGATTTTTTTAAGCGTGCTCACCCCCATTTTGGCCGTAAAAATGCAAAATTTGGGATTTTTTTTTTCCGAAATGTTCAAGTTACTATAAAACCAATATTTTCCATAACTCATTTTTTTCATATCACCTTAAAGGTGTCCTGTGGAAATACAAACTTTCTTTTTTCAAATGGCTACCCCCTATTTTAATTACGGATTTATATTCGAGTTATTTTTCTGTGAATTTTGATGTATTGAAATTAAAATTTGAACGAGTAGTTTTTGAATTATTCAAATTTAAATATTAAGGAAAATTGTCACTTGAGCACATATTTAGTTGTTATGTACACATAGTTCGTAATTATTATAAATCTACTCAATTATCCTTTAATCAGAAATAATTAGTCAAAATGTTCATAGATATCATGTCCTGTGTATGAGATTAAATTTTACATTTACAAAATACTAATTAGTCAGGTTGTCTTATCTCATTTACCTATTAAGAATAAATTAAAATATGTGCCCAAATGACAATTTTCCTTAATATTTAAATTTGAATAATTCAAAAACTGCTCGTTCAAATTTTAATTTCAATACATCGAAATTCACAGAAAAATAACCCGAATATAATTCCGTAATTAAAATAGGGGGTAGTCATTTGAAAAAAGAAAGTTTGTATCTCCACAAGACACCCTTAAGGTGACATGAAAAAAATGAGTTATGGAAAATATTGGTTTTATAATAACTTGAACATTCCGGGAAAAAAAATTCCAAATTTAGCATTTTTACGGCCAAAAATGGGAGCGAGCACGCTTAAAAAATCACCCTGTATATACATCATAATTTTCACATTATGTATCAATTTCTTTTGGTCAAAGCTTCTTAAAATGTTTAATTTTAGTCCGGTACACATTTTTGTTTTAGTCAATCAAACTTTTATTGTAAGAGCTTTAAATTCCATTACATAACATTATAATTGATCATTTTCATGAATAATTAAGTCGACATGGATTATTATGTTATTAAATTATTAAATATCCTCAATATAAAACTGGAAATAATATTCCTGTTATTACACTGAAATTCTACTGAGATTCAATTTATTGAAGAAATTATACATCCCTTCTTTAAAATCAAGACACTTACAACGAGTATATCCTATATCTGAGAAGCAAAAATATCCATGTTACGAAATATGTTTGGTTTTTTTAAAATCCAGAATATTTAAAATATGATTACTAACAGTATTATTTATTATAAGTTATATCCTGGAAAAATAATATATATTTTAACATAAAAACATGTTAAAAATGTATTATATTTTTTAGAATTGAAGAACGTACAAAAATTACCAACACTAATGTAAGAAGTTCACCGATATCAAGCATAACAAATTTCTCACTCAGAAATGAATTTTTAAGCAATAATAGTTATATACAATCCAAATCGGCGTCAACTATTGTTTTCCCAAACTCAGGTGATGACAAAATTCCGAAAATTGATGCCAACAAGTTTGTACCAGATCAAAACTTAATTGAAAAGTGTTCAATGAATGGAAGTTATTGTGTCAAAGTAGATAATTATCCAAGGTTATACAAAACTTAAGACGATATTTATGAAATTGTATTTTTAATTCACTCAATAAACACGTATATATATATGTATTTTTTTTTTTTTTAGACAAGAGTTATTAAATATTTTTAGAAGCAGTAAGTTCAGGTCAACACTTCCTATCAGCCTAGATGATGATGCTGAAAATGATGTAGGTACACAACAGTAATTAGCATTAAATTATATAGGTAGTGAACAAACCTGATTCAAATGAAAAACCTATAATATACCTATAGGAATATGAAAATAAAATTAAATGAATAAATAATAAATAAAAACAATGTATAGTTATTACACTGTATATTAACGAAATGGGACATTTTGGCGTAAACCCATTCTGGCGTAAATAAAATTAGTTCTTTATTACACTTTTAATACACTTTAGTACACTTTTAATGGTCACTGTATAGTTGAATTATGAACATCTATTCTTTAGTTTTACAAAAATATACATGTTAGTAAAATAATTTTAAAAAAATAAATAAAAAATAGGTTTAAAATATTATATGGACATTATTACTGAAAACAACCTATAGATAAATGTAAAATTGTAAATTATAATCTTGGTTATCGCACGGCTATAAATCCGACGTACATACGAGTTTATCGATAATAAAATATAAAAGTATCATTTAATAAACGTACCTGTTGTGTTTTAAAATAATATTATACAATATAACAATGTTAAAATATATTATGTTATCACAAATGTTTACGCCAAAATTACTATTTTTTTTTTTTTATAACCATTAAAAGTGTACCGTTTCAAACTAATATGTAATAATAATAAAGGACTAATTTACGCCAGAATGGGTTCACGCCAAAATGGCTCACGCCAATACAGCCATGCCAAAATGTCCTAGTTCCGTATATTAAATAACAAAATAAATATATAAATAAAAATTAACTTAGCCTGGATTTTCTTAACTTGATGATGATTATAAAATTGAAACTGGTTCTTAAAGAAAAACAATTATAATACTCCAGGCTAAGTTTATTTTTATCTATTCATTTTATTTATATATTTATTTTGTTATTTAATGTATAATGTAATAACTAATAACTATACATTGATTTTATTTATTATTTATTTATTTTATTTTATTTTTATATACCTATATATTATAGGTTTTTCATTTTTATTATTGAGTATTAATCTTTAAACTTTTTATTTTGTTTTATTAAACTTAATTCACTGTAATTTCTTTCTGTAATACAAAGGTATTTTTATTCAAGACAAACGATGTGGAGAGAAGGATTACAACTAATTATTATAGACCAATGTGTGAATCTACAGTGAGTATTATCAGCTACCATTGTTTTCCCCACAAAAAATTGTATAGTAAAACATTAAATGTGAGTACATACTATAGAGTAGGGGTGATAAACCTTTTTTAGGGATAGTGCCAAAATTTTGCAATCAAAGATATTAAAACTATCCGCGTGCCCCTCCCCTAAAAAAAAAAAAAATGTATGAGCTTTTTTATACACATTTTAGGTGTAACAAGAAAGAAAAGCCAAATATACTTTGCACCATGGGTATTCTTTATTTCTTAGGTGGGATTTTCTTAGTGAGTGTATTGAATTTTAAAGAAACGATAATATAATTCTTTCATAAAAGGATTCTGAGTGGAGCTTTCAATACGGTAGTTACCAACGTTAAAATAAATAGAATTAAAAAATTAACATTTATTGAATATTTTATCATCATAGTTACCATAATATTATTCCACTTCCACAAATTTTCTATAGTAACCAAATAAACAATCAAACCGAAATAAAATGACATGAAATAACATTTTACGTTGAGTCAACCATTTGAAAAAATACAAATTTCGAAAATTACTTTATTGATTTACTGTCTAGAACTGAATTCTGTTTCAAAAGTTGTTGGTTGAAACTTTTGGACAAGTATAGCTATACAAAAAAGTATTGACCGAAAGGGAATAAATAAACTTCATTGTAAAATTATAAGCTTTTACACTCCTTTCAGAATTAAATATTTGTGCTTTGAAAGTGCATATATGCATGCATATTTTACAATTTAAAATGCATAAAAATACGGTCTCTAATTATGAGTAATAACCAAAAAATATATCATTCATGAAGTAGGCTGGAATAATCTCCATTTTTTTTTTTTTTTTTTTTAATGGAGGAGGAATGTACCATTTTTGGTTCATCTATCAAAATAATATTTGGGCTGCTAGATTATTCAAATCTTCCTGATACGTACTCAGTCCGCCTCTACTTCCATACTAGTATATTTATGTATGTAACAATTCAAAAACATGAATTCAACAAAAAATATTTTATAGGAGGAAACAATATTTCCCGAAGCAGGCCTTACTAAAAACAATGAATGGCTTTATATTATACAAGATAGCAATAATGCTAGCAATGGCTTTAGACAAGGAATTAAAGTGGAATTATGTTTGTAAGTACTTACCAAACACAATCTTAACACTAAATATATTAAAATAACTTTGTTATTTGTTTAGGAAAAATGATAAGTCCAGTGTTGTAGAATCACATTGCAAATTTAATGACTACTTACCTGACACTTTCACATCAGCTTGTGTACAAAAAAATATCTATAAGAAAATGATGACCATTGACAAGTCAAAAAAAATATATTATGAAAAATTTGTGTTTCCATCTTGCTGTACATGCATGTATAGAGAAGTGAATACCACAGATAGATCTAATAGATGAGGGGAGTAGAAGTACATTGGAGATTATTCTCATGAAGTTATATGAAACCTTGAAAAATTCAAATGTTTTCAAAACAAAAACTTTTGAAAATATGATTATGATTTCTCATAAATAAAATTACCTTTAGTAGGTAATAATATTATTTATAATTATTGTTATTTTTTTATAACTTAATAGTGTAATAATAATGTAACTGTTAAGTAATTTAATAAGAAAACAAAGGTTTATTGAAATAATTAAAATGTATATTTTTTATACCTATAATTAAAGTGATCATATTTCCATTGTTATAAAAATTAGTTTTGAAGTGTAGAGCCAAAAACTTATAAGTGCAAAAAGCTATTCTTTTTAGCGCATATTTTAAATTATTACTTGCAACTTTATACTTATGCTGAAAAAAATAGCTTTTGGCTCTTCATAATAATAGTTTATAATTACACGAATGATGAAATGGACATGGACTATTCTGTAATTAAATAACAACTGTCAAATATACTGAATATAATACTGACAATTATTATTGCATATTAACAGCTATAGCTCCACTCAGAAACGTTTTATTGAAGAAACAATTTAATGTTTCATTAAAATTAACACAACCACCACCAGTATCCCATCCGAGGTGTGAAGAATATCTTTGGAGTGAATTATGTCTGGCTTTTTAATGTAGGTATTTTATATCGTTTCTTTAAAACTCTTCACCCCTAAGTTTCTCACTCGAGAACAAAAAATATTAATGTTGTGAAGTATGAACGGTTTTTTTTTAATGTAAATAATACAATTTGACATTACAAAATGGGGTATGTCTGATCAATGATAAATTAAAATATAGGAAAGCTTAATTTAGACATATTATTGTAACTCTTTTTTAAACTTATAAATTATTTTAAATAAGAAAATTATTTTTTGCAGCATATTATAAAAAGTTTAAAGAAAATTGAAAGAATATTAGAAGATTTTCTTTGAAATCAATTTTTGCCTCACCTGAAAAATTTGTGATTTCATGTTTAGATACATGGTATTGCAGTTGCCTATTTATCAATTTGTAAAAAAGATATATATATATATTTGACCACAGTAAACTTCAAAATTGTAAATTATGTACAATATTTAATTCTATCTTACTATAAATACTTAAAGAGGGGATTAAGACACAAAAGTTTCCACTCTCACACACATTTAAGACTATCAGATAATTTAAAAAATAATAGGTAATAAAAGTAAATAATAGTCTATGCAAATGTTTCATTTAAAATAATTTATTGACATAATTAAAATTTATATTTTCATCAAGAATTCAACCGAAAAAAAATTTGAAATTAATATAATAATTGATAAGAGTTGGTAATACACGTCATAATATTTAATAAAAATATAATGTTACATAAGCATTTGTACATATTTCAAATTAAATACTTGTTTACTAAACCTAACTTATTTTAACAATTTTTTAGAACAGGTATTTTTCCTAAAATTATATCTTCATAAGTTTTGTACAAATCCACAAGTTGATTATCAGATAAATCTTTGTTCACATCTATCACTAATAATGAATAAGGAGGATTGCAGTTATCTTCCTTCATTAACCATTTTTCATAATATTCATGTAGAGATACTAAATAATCTAGTTTTACAGTTCTCTCTTCTGGACGATTGCGACGTTGCATTCTTTTAAATACAATTTTAGGTGAAGTTCTTAAATACACTGAAATATAAATATATATATATAAGACAAATTTTAATCAAAATATTTAAATTCACTTTTAAACAGATCAAAACATTTTGTTTAAATGGTGTAGAAATTATTGAATATCTGTAAAATAACTTTAGGTTATTTTACAAAAAAAAAAATTGCTTATATAGAGGAATTCTCATCTTTAAATTTGTATATGCCTTTTCAAGAAAATATTGAGATCTAAAATGTTTAGAATACTGATCCGATATCACACATACAACATAATATTATAAAGAAATTAAAATAAAAATTTATAAACCAGTTATTATAAAAATAAAATAATACCTACCAATTAGATCTAATCCAATGTCTACATTATTTTCAATGTAATCATACCATTGGCACATTACTCCATACTCAGGGCTGGACAATAATCCTTTGTCATATGCCATCTCTACAAAACAATATCTAAAACAAGTTTCAAAAATGTAATTCTTTAAATCATACCTATATGTAATAAATTGTAAAGAATGATGAATAAATTATATATATGTATTTATATGCATTGTATACTTATTAGATATTTAGGCAGAAATGTAGCAAACTTACAATATTATACTATATAGTAAACACTAATAAATTATATAACATAAATTATAGAAAATTATTCGCACCCGTCCAAGCTATAAAACGCTCGTGGTGACTCAAATCCATACTAAACATTTGAAATCCAAGATGAATAAAACGATACATGTGCTTTGCCTATTCATAGTATATTAAATCTAAACTACATTCCCTTTATTAATATGACTTACTTTAGAGTATATTAACCAATATTGAACGTTGTTATGATGTAATTAAAATTAATTCGGGTAAATGAATCATTGTTATATACCTAGTATAAATATTACTTCTTAATTGGTTCCACTCGATTTGGATAAATTTGAAGGTAGATAGAAATAATACCTGTTATTTTGCAAAGAACGTTCAAATATTTGAACTTCTTTACTAGAAGATTTTGACTGTAAATTCAAACGGCTTAGTTGTACATTATGTTGAAAAGCAAAGTTCCACCTGTGAGGATCTGAGTATGTCAATTGAAGTAAATTATGACCATTTAAATCCCTCCATGTTTCTATCGGTTCCTAGAATATGAATTAAAAGTAGATTTATTCAATTTATTTTGAAAATTGTATAGCAATATATATATATATAAATTAATGCAAGTACCAAATATATCCATATCCAGTCAAACAATAAAATACCAAACTCTGTATACTGCCAAAATTTTAATCACAGATTAAGATAACATCAGCTAATACTGAATAGTTAAGACAAGTAAAGTGAATTATGTTAGGCTAATATTAAATAATTTTTATTCATATAAACATATAAATGGAGGTTTACCTAATTTCTGCTAAGGATGTAAACACCTATGATACCACCCAATAAAAATACCCAACAATTTATTTAATGAAATTCTTAATGTAACAATGTGTAATTCATAGTTTGCAATTAAATTTTGAAATAATATAAGTCTACCACCCACCATTCACCTTCATATGTGTGTCAAATGATACCCACATAGAGGACTGTACCCCTTCAAGTGCGTGTGATACTGAATATAAAATAAACATATATATTTATTAGATCAGTAGTCCTCAAACTACAGTCCACCAACAATTATTTTATCAGACTACCAAAAAATTGCATTCTTTTTTGATAAATGAAAAATCATCTTCAATAATAAACTTCTTGGGAAATAAATATTACAATGGTCTTTCCACTCATAAAGAAGACACAAAAGATTGCATGTAATTCAAAGACGCTGATATAAAAAACATAATATGTAAAAATGTACATAATTTTACTTAAATAACATGATAGCATAAATAAACTTCAATAAATAATACAAATAAGTTTCAAAAAAAATCTCAAATATACCATTTTCTTTTAATTTATAGGTGAAATGTAAAATTTACAAACACATTTTATGAGTTAACACCCATTCACATAAATATAGATCTGCAATAACATTACTAATGTACCTATGTTTAGAAATGCCACTCTTTTGAGTCAAAATTATGTTATAAAGACAAAATATCTAAAAGCGAATAATGTCCTTACAAATATCCTACTCATATAATTGGAATTTAATTCCATAAATAAAGATTTATTATAATTATTAATGTGCAGTCCTCCATAATACCTTACATTGTGGCCCTTAACCAGAAAAGTGTGAACTAACACCTGCTTTAGACTATTACGAGGAGAAAAGTAAGGCTAGTTCCATTTGAAAAAATATACATGGTAATCTTAGTCAAAAAGTACAAAGTCTACACATATATTACATATTCATGGTTATAATCATAATTAATTTTACTTACAGGATTGGCTTCAACTTCCTTAAAAGTTTCAAAATACTTTATCAATGTTGATTTGCCAGATCCGACATTTCCCTCAACAGCTACACGGAATGGTTTTTTAACTATTTGCTCTTTCATGTTACAAATACTAAAAATATAATATATTATCAAGGGTAAATAATTATCATATTAACAGCAATCTATATTACAATAATTACAGTGTTCCATGAAGATTTACAATATTGCAATAATTTCTGTGACAATGAAGATAATTAAATTTTGTATTTTAGATTCTCAACGGAGTAAAGAAGCTTATGATTTTACAATGATGTTTATTTATTATTTTTTTTATCTTTCTGGGTATCAACTATTAATTAAAATATTATAATTATTAATTAAATAATACACTATTTTTCAGGAAACTAAAGATAGTCTAAAAATTATGATCTTAATGAAAATTAAATTTTGAAACAACAAAATAATCATAGACAAAATATTTTAAATTCAGAATGGAAAAAAAGGAGCTTGTGTTTTACAATTTACAATTTTTACACTTTGTATTTTTTATTATTATTATAATTTTTTTTATGTGAACACGTTTTTGTATGAAAATAAATACTTATCCAAAAGTTTGAAGCAGCAAATTGTGGTTGTCACTGCCTAACTTTCTAGGTAAGTAATTATCAATGTCAAAATGAAAAATGAAATAAAAAAATACGAAATTGTAGGTATTGATTATTACAAACGAAAAAGTTATTAAAAGGAGGGCGTTTAATAAAATTATTGTTTCATATTTTAATTTAATAACTATTTTAATGCTTTTAACTTACCACTTAATACTACGTCTTAAACAGCTCATTCGCTCACACGTCTTCTAATAACAAGACGGAACAACCATCAAAGTCTAGAAATAATTTATAGCTTATAAAATTTAAGTGTTGATAGTCATTAGAATTTATGATGCAAGTCATTAAAATTGTGGTTTATAATCAAAAATTGACAATTTAGTTTTCATACCTTCTGTTATCGGTTAGTGACAATAAAAAGAGCGGGAAAATGGTTATGGTTGAGAATTTACGATGTATATGTTGGCAATATCGTTAATAAATAATTGCTACAACTGCCACAGAATATAACATAATTATATTTATACAGGGTGTCTCGGTATGATTTGAAAAATGTAATAACTTTTGTTCTAATTATAATTTTCAACTTTTTAGATTCTGAACGAAGCGAAGAAGCTTATGATTTTACAATGATGTTTATTTTTTTTCTCTTTCTGGAAACACTTTTTCGTACAGAAATACTGGACCAAAAGTTTCGATCAATATCTCTAAAGAACCGGAATCATACCCAGATGGTACTTTAGAAAGGTCATTTTTCCAATTTCTCAATACTTTTTCCAAGCGCGGTGAAAATATGTCGA
>JAIPRM010005332.1:0-20767 GCA_025469315.1 Stegophylla sp. TES_Ste_2020 | reverse complement strand
CAATAAATAATTATCACTGCATGATTATTGATTAAAATCAAATATAAAATTAAATAATAATTGAAATTTTATTTTGCATGTTTTGCATGTTTTTGCATTTTTTCTTGCATATTTTGTCTTTTTTTAGCGCATGTTTGCATGCATATTTTACAATTTAAAATGCATATAAATCCGGTCTTTACTTATAACCAACCCCTTAGTTTCGTTTGTAGTAACTTTATTGACAAAAGAAGAAAAATTGTTTTTATTTAATTTAATAATATATCAAGAGGTTTCCAATTAAGTTATAACAGCTAAGGACGTTCCGCTGGATTATGAGTGAATTGGAAAATAAAATATAAAAACCAGAATTAAATTAAAACATAATAATAAGTTCCTAAAATTTATATAGTAAATAGTTAAAAAAAAGAAAAAAAAATGTTCGAAAAATGTCCAAAATTTTTTTTCACATTTTCAAAATTTTCTTGTGCTAAAATATTTTTTATAGGATTTTCTATCTATGTTTAAATTTTCATAAAATTCTGATCAAAAAATGATGGTTTTCGAGTCGTTTTAGTCAAATTTTGGGTAGTTTTTTCCAAAAAAAACATTGAAGAATTGAGAAATTCAAAAAATGACCTCTTTAAAGTACAATCTAGAGGCGAATCGGGTCTCAAAAAGTTATTGATCTTAACTTTTGAATAAGTATTTCTATACAAAAAGTTGTACACAGAAAAAAAAAATAAACATCATTGTAAAAACACTAGCTTTTTCACTTCGTTCAGAATCTAAAAATAGTTGACTAACGATTTTTAAGATTTTTTCAGGTATATGTCAGTGAGATCATATTAAATTTTGAAGTCTTAATATCAAAAATCGAAATTTTTATTACATAAAAACTAACAAAAAATGAGACATTTCCTAAATTTTTAAAACGCTGTACTTAACTCATAATTGATCAAAACTATTTGAAATTTTTATGTAATGTTCTCGTGCCCATTTTAAGTAATTGGTGAAAGTTTCAAGTCCCTAGCTGCATTATTTTAGAAGTTATGTTAAAAAGCCATTTTTAATTTTACGGAAATAATGGTAATAGCATATTTTGCGTTTTTTGTCAATTTTTTGACAGTTTTTTCGCGTTTTTGAAAAAATATTGAGAAATTTGAAAAATAACCTCGCAAAAGTACCATCTGGGTTCGATTTTAGATCTATAAAGTTTCTGATCGAAACTTTTGGACTAGTATTTCTATATGAAAAAGTGTTTACAGAAGAAGAAAAAAAAAATAATCATTGTGAAAACATATTAAGCTTCTTCACTCCGTTCAGAATCTAAAGTTAAAAAATAAGTGATCTTTGTAAATACAATACGTTCTTTACCTTGTTCAGAATTTAAAATGATGAAATTATGGCACTTATAATCTTATGATTTTAATAAAACTAATAATTTTAATTTATTAAGTATGTTTTTATATAAAAAAAACGTTTTACAATTATTAATTTAATTTTTTTTTTACTAAATTTATCAGTGCTCCTTGCATCTGCTTCCGAACCGACGATTCATTATTTTTTTTGCATAATTTTAAAATAATATGCTGAGCGTCATTTGTATCAGCCAGTTTACTAATTTAAAAAACGCAATGAAACTAAGGTCACTTTTAAGATGGTTTCACACGTAGCGAATGTTCGCCGCGAACATTCGCTAAAAATTAAACAGCTATATTTAAATGGACGTATTCAAATGTGGATGAAGACGAATAATCGCTCAGGTAGAAAGTTGCGAAGTTCGCAAGAAATCGAAATTGTTTAATGTTCCTAGCGAACATCCGCTAGGACTATCTAAAATTAAACACATTGTTATGATTGGCTTTGTACCCACGTGCGGCTTATCGCACGAACGTTCGCCGAGTCATTCAAATTTTGACACCTGTCATTCACTGATGTGATTTTATACTTCATAATTTTTAACAAATTAATATATTTTATTACATATATAAACGTGTTATATGACATAATAATTTATAATTATGAATATGGGTTTCGACGTAGAAGAACTTATTTTGGAAGTATCCATAGAAAATTCTATTTGGAATATTAGTAAGTCATAAACGTATAGGTAATGTTAAAATATAATGTATAAAATATCTACACTACGCCACGTTTTGTGCAAAACTAAAATGTAAATTGAATCAAATGTCAAACAAGTCAATTGTTTGATTCGTAATTTGGCGGGAAATAATGTTCGCAGGTTATTCGCATCCAGTGAACAATCGCTACACGTGAAAGCAAATACAAAGAGCGGTTAAAATTCGCCATTCGCGTTCGCCGGGCGAACATTCGCTACGCGTGAAATCACCTTTATTTTAGATATATTTTAAATATTTTGTTGTAAATAAATATATTTTTTTATAAGTATCACACAGTAAAATCACAGAGTAAATTCCGAATATGGTTTATTTTTCAATATGATATCGGATAATCAAATAAAATATATTTAAAAAAAAAATGCCTGCTTCTTCAATAATACCGTATATTATAATATTATGTATTGTACTTATTATTGTAATGTCTCTCTTTTGAATCATCAATAAGGATTTATTTTTTACTCGAGGCTAAATTTAGATAAATTAGTAGTCATAACACGTTTTTATATAATATTGAGTTTAATATACTATACTATATAATTCATGACAAAAAAGATTAGGAAACTATATTTTCAATTCAAACTTAATGAAAATTTAAACATAGTAATATGAGAAACATTTTGGCGTAAGAAAATTATGAAAATATGAAAAAAATTTTTGGATATTTTTCAAATTTTAAGAAATTTTAGAACATAACAGATTACTATTATTTACCACCATGAAAGAAAATAAAATGAGATAAACGAAGTACGTTTTGAAAACACGTGTGTCTATAACTTCCACATATTTCGTTTTTATTACGTCCGTTTACAGATGCCGATTATTTCGAACCATTTCATGAAAGGATCCGTATATAAAACGGATTCTTAAATTCCAAAGCTTAAAGCTTGATGCAAAATCAGTGTACAATCACACAAAAATGAATTAATTTTGTTTTTCTTGTCGAGTTTTGAACACTTGGTGATATAAGCACTACAAAAATACTACTACTACTTACAAAAATTTGATCATTTATACGAATAACGAATTGCACATGGCTTATTCTGTTATTAAATAAAATTTGTGAAACATATTGAAAATTACGATTATCGTATATTAAATGAAGCTCCGCTTAGAATCGTTTTATTGGAGAAATTATTTATTGTTTCTTTAAAATTTAACACATCCGCTAAGAGTATCCCACACGAGGTGCAAAGGAACACCCCAAAGTGCGAAGCACACATTTGTTTATTATTTTTTTTTTTCCGTAGAGAATTTTTCATTTAGAAATATTTGTGGAAAAATATCGGTTAACAACATTTTCATTCATAATTTGTCTCTAGAGACGATATTTTAGAGATTTTAGAAGGGTTATTTTTTGAAAATCTCAATAGTTTTTTAAAATTTGGAAAGAATTACCCAAAATTTGACAAAAACGAATTTAAAATTATTTTTTTTTTAATCTAAACTTTATGAAAATTTAAATACAGATACACTCTAATATTATTTATACTTGGTATTTAGTCAATAATGACTATACGAATAAAAAAGTACGTACTTCGCTCGTCGGGGTGTTCTTCGCGTTTTTTATAAAAGTGTTACGAAATTTGAATAATTTTCTCTTAAAGTTATCATCTGGGATCTATAAAGTTACTGATCGAAACTTTTGGACAAGCATTTCTATACGAAGAAGTGTTTACAGAAGAAGAAGAAAAAAATAAACATCATTGTAAAAACATGAGCTTCTTCACTACGTTCAGAATCTAAAATGAAACTCAACTGACTAGCTCGAGGTGCCTTAAGTCGTAGTTTCTACACCTACAATTGACCATTAAAATTAGCACTATTGTGTAATTATCAAGTCGTTGGATGTGGTTTACTTACAATTTTATATTTATTGCGTTTATCTATTCCTATAAACGTTTTCTTGTATTGTCATATATATATATATATATATTGCGTATCTTGTGACGAAATATTTCATGACAAAATATCGCACGATGAAGTGACAACGATAAAATAATTGCCAATTGCCATATAACGTCCCATGATGAAGTGACTTGCGACGAAATATCTATCGGCGACGATTGTATAATCGTTGTACACAATTATAAAATATTTTGAATTATACCTTCATCAAAAAAAATGTATATGCCTTTTAATTTTAACGGTTGTGGAAATAATGATGGACATTTTGATAAACAAAGTACAAAATTAAATTGGATAATACTTGAAACTTATAATCCATTGAAAGGTTTTTCTCATTGACTTTAGGTAAATTTTAATATGACGCCAGCCGTTCACTTCTCCACCGGATACACTTTATATAAACTTTCAATTTAATAACACAATGTTATATTATTTCATTTTTTATCGTATCGTTTTTTTCCGGATACCTATATATGTATAAGTATTACCATTGATATGTATTTATAATAATCAATGGAATTACACATACTTTTATTTAGAATTCATGATAATGTCCATAGTTAATATTCAACTTAAAACGAGTAAAACATTCAGACAATAATCTGAAAACTTGATAATCTTCCTTTTTTTTTTGAGATTGTAAAATTAAAAAATTTTTATGACGTTTAATAAGCAAAGGTCATCTAATAAATTCTGAGTGCACCCCTTTTTATGTCGACCACAATATACGTTCAGACTCTTAGATTAGATATAGATGAAAGATTGCTCTCAGAGCTGAACTATTTTGTTGACTGGTTTGGTCACAATATCGACTGATCTGACTAAAACCGAAAAATGTGTGTGTGTGTGGGGGGGAGGAGGAGGGATTGAGCAGTCTCGTGCTCTCGTCTCAGAATATATTTTACTATTTGAATATAATTTTACGTAAAAAACATAATTAAGTAGTAATGGTCAATATTTATTAGGGCCTATTTTTGTGTGTAATACACCACCCTGTGCGTAATACAAAATTCAATGTGTATAATACGAAATTATAAAGTATGTGTATTACTTTAATTAAAAATGAATTAAAAATTATAAAGTACCTATAAAACTACCTGTGTGTATAGCTTATATTCTAAATATAACCATGCTTTTAATCATGTATTTAACTCTGAACCTTTGACTTCAAATATCAAAAATCAAAAAAAAATAAAAAATTATAATAATAATAAACAAATAAATTAATTTGAGAAAATTTTTTTGAATGATTGATAGATAAATGGTTAAAAAAAAAAAAAAAATAATAATTTCACACTCCCCTCAACAAAGCTTTCTACCCATCATTACACAAAAAAGAGTGTAATACGAAGTGACAAAAAGAAGGCACTGGTCTATAATCAGGAATTCGGATATATTTCGGGAAACACTATAATCACAGTATTTTAACAGTTATCGAATTTCGCGCGATTCGGCTATCACGGTTAAGGTTAACAAAAATAAGAAAGGGGTCGACACGTGGGTCATGGGTCGGTGGACGCATCTGCACGCAAGTAATCTTCCACCCCCTAAGTTCCACGCTACTTAGTTCCACGGTACTCTGTTTAATAGTTATGTGTCATACCTACGCATTTTTTTTCCAGCATATCGGTTGAGTACACTATGAATTATGAAGTCATTAATCACATAAAAAAGGGGATACGTGATATAGATGAAATTTTGCCTTTTTCCGTGGTGTCGGTGACTTCGAAATTTGCTTGAGTCGTATTTTATGGAGCGCCTCGTTGTCCGGAGAAGTACAGTGCTTCGGCGGTGGCCAGCCTGTTTGTCGGTTTATTGTTGCGCGCGCACGCGCCCGAGTGCGCGCCGGTCGTCTGCCGCCGTGTACCATCTATGTACAACATATTTATTGTAATACCGCGTACTCGTCCGGCCGATACGTCATCGCCGTTGGTTTTGTTTATCGGCGTGTGTGTAGCTGCTCGTACTGTGCTCGACGTAGCCTCGTCCGCTGTCGTCAATCGTCATCCCACTGCCAGTCAATTATGAAGAGCTGCTTCTTTCAAGTACGGCACACACCAGCAGCAACTGCACAGCAGTTGTAGTCACCGGTGTGAACGACAGCAAAACAACGATTCCGTTAGCTGAACATATTAAATACCTTGACAACCGGCGATACGTTTTTAAATTCGTTTAAATTTTTTAATTTCAAATACCTGTATTTATTACGCGTGTGACCGCGAGTGTGATTAGCTTTCGTAGCTATGGACATGGATACCGACCGCTCGGATCCTTTCATGAAGTACCTAGCGGTCGACCGCAACCAGCTCAACGATCAGCCCACACAGGCGGAATGGACTCAAAAACGCCTGGTATGGGTGCCCCATGAGACCCAGGGCTTCGTGTCCGCAGGTATTAAAGGTGAACGAGGCGATGAAGTCGAGGTGGAAATCGCGGAGACCGGCAAACGTGCGCTTGTCGACAAAGATGTAATTCAAAAAATGAATCCGCCAAAGTTCGATAAAAGTGAAGATATGGCTGAGTTGACGTGTTTGAACGAAGCTTGTGTACTTCACAATATTAAAGATCGCTACTATTCTGGCTTAATATATGTAAGTAATTTTAATTGTATAATTAAATAATTCATAATTAGGTATCGAAATTAATACATCAAGTTCCTATCTTACATATCTTACCTAGGTATTTAAATATATTAAAATATATTTTAAATATCTACCTATAAGGTAATACACCTTATAGGTAATTACTTAAAAGAAATTTATGAGTCTCGGAGATATGAGAATCCATTGATATATTGATTGATAAATATGTGACAGGTACTTCTTGATTAACTCTTCAGCAGACTCATGTACTTATATTTAACTTAGGTATATATTAAGGGAGGTACCTACCTATATTAAGACTTGACATTCAAATTTTTGAACCATTGATTAAATTAAATTTATTAATTTAAATTTTTAAGGTACCTACCAAGATATTTTGAATTTCATATAGGTGATTAGGTAAAAATGAATCTTTGAAAAAAAAAACCAATGTGAATCAATTAGGTAATGCATATTACAGTGTTATAGTGTTACCTAGGCAAAAAAAAAATTAAAATAATGAACTTTTAGATAAAAATTATCAAAGTACAAAATGTTATTTTACACATTACCCTATTTTACTGTAAAAATTTTCAAAAATATAAAAAATTGAAAATGTGTTTTTTTTTATTGATTTCGTAATTTTTTATTTAAAAATTAGATATATGAACTCTTTAATTAAACAGTAAATATTAGTAAAAATAATAATAACAATACAACTTTCATGTAGGTATTATCCAAATATCCAACAGGTCAATAATTACTAACTTTAATAGATGTTGGATGTACCTATTGTACTTTATTTTCCTTCCTTATTTCCTTGCTTATCATTAAATGCTATAAACAGTACTGTAAAGTTGTGCAAACACATAAAATCAATAATTTCCAAAAAATTAAAAAATTACATTTATTAAAATCCACATAATATTTAATGAAAATGTTACAGTTGTTAATTAAAAATTTCATAAAAAATGATTATGGCAATGAAAATTTCCATTAAAAAAAAAAAAAAAAAAAAGTCAAACCATAGTTTTCAAGCTAACATCTCTAGGTGCAACTATTATATGGTAGGTCACTTATTGAACAAATACCATTAGGCTTCATTAGGTACCTATGGTCTTAATAAATCTAACTTTAAGGTACTTAAAATTTTAATACTGTACCTAGATAGTAACTAGTAACTACCTAAATTCTTTATTCCTTAAAAAAATTGGTTTGAAATTGTTTACTCTTTTAAAAAATTACTAAATTGTAAGATAAGTTGTATGTTGTAAATTATAATCTATCTTCAGCAGTTTATGCTATAAAAATCTTACAAAATGCGTGAAAATGTCTTGGAATTAAATAAATTTATGATCTTATATCACAAAAAAAATCATAAAAATGACGTAAATAGGTATCAAAAATAGATTTATGATTTAAAAATATCAATAATGTCCTTCGATTTGTAGCGATTAGGTTGCATTTATGATTCTTTATTTAATTAGGTATGTGTAGCTAGGGGTTTTTTTCCAACTGAAAATTAAAATGATTTGCCTTATGTTTAATCATATATATCCAATAAAAATTCCTGTTTTATACAGATTACCGTATAACAGAAAAAACATTTATCAGAACAAAAGTAAATTTCGACCCAGGATTCCGTCTCATTATGGTTCCGCCTTGGGTTCTTCTTAAGACAGGTTTCACTGTATAAACAAATTTCATTGAACTACTGAAGTTTTTTTATGCATGAATTTTCAAATATTAATAATTATAAAACAAAAAACATTAAAAAAAAAAAAATCAATAAATGATTAGGTATGTACTTATTTCTACTTATTTTGAAGTAGGTATCTAGTAGAAAATAGTTGAAAACTAATTTAGTACCTACAAATCTTGAATAATGTCCTGCAAAAATTAGCTGTTGTATGCCGTATGCTATTATAATATATTTTTATATAAACAGGTCTTAAAATGACTATATATTTTTTTAAATAGGTAGTCATACATTTCTAAACTCTAGTGATAACTTATAAATTGTGACTTTATCTTTTAGATTAATTTTTTTTTTATTAAGTAGATAGGTACCAACTAGTCAATTTAATAATGATGTGTTTTATAACATTAATAATGTGTTCATGTAAGGAACAAATCTAGTTTAGGACCCAAAC
Organism: Stegophylla sp. TES_Ste_2020; assembly: GCA_025469315.1. Lineage (NCBI taxonomy): Eukaryota > Metazoa > Arthropoda > Insecta > Hemiptera > Aphididae > Stegophylla > Stegophylla sp. TES_Ste_2020. Next base: position 12,004 of record JAIPRM010005332.1, on the reverse strand, counting down.
AAATTCTTCATTTTTTTTGTCGATTCTATAGTAGTTTTTGATGCCAAGAACGATGGTGCTAAAATAATTTTGGGGAAACTAATAGTTTGTAAGTTATGCCACTTTGAAGTTCACATTTTGGCATATTTAATTTAACAAATTTAACACATTTTTTACCTATTTACAAACTGTTTATGAACAAATTTTTTGGGCACCGTTGCTTTGCACTATTATTACATTGAGTGTCACTCTGCTCTGCAGCTCCTTTTACTTTGCTCACTTTGCAATACTCACCTCACTTGATTCACAAGCTTATGTCGTGCACCTTAGGGACATTTTGGCTTGATAATCAACTTGCTGTGCAACATTTCTGCTTGATATTCGGTAATAATCAATAATCTCTTGAGTAGCCAAAGAAATGGTATATTTTATTTCATCATACGGTGCTGTGTGTGCTTGCTCATTATCAGCATAAAATCACTAATTTCAAATCGTTAACGTCATGTGATAGCCAAATTCTGATTTTACTATCATTTTCTGCATTAAAAACTACGTAGAAATCAAAAAAAAAAATTTTAAATCCATTTGTTTTATATAAAATAGATAGTATTTATTTTACATAGTACTCGACAAAATGTCAACTTCAAAGTGCCATAATTCACAAGCTATTGGTTTTTTGCAAAATTATTATTGTATCATTCTTCTCAGTGTAAAAACTATATTAGAGTAAAAAAAAAAAAATTGAAAAATTTGCATGGGCTTGTAACTAGATTTATGCTGAGAATTGTTTAAATTTAAATATTTATAAATGTGTTAGGTGTGTAAAGTTGTAGGCAAAGTATACAGAGTTATTTAAAATAATTCATCCGATTTCAAATGCTTACATAATTTTATATTTTAGTCTTAGAACAATATGTTGTACATTAAATAAAAGAAAAATAGGCATGTCAAATTGAATTTATTTTTGTAAAATGTTTTATGTGAGCTCCTTTGATCACAAGAATAACATCTAGTTGGTAGTGAAATTCATTCCATACTTCTTGCAGCATATCTTTTGTAATTGACTCTACCGCTGTTATTTAATTTTTCAATTCATCTAGAGTAGATGACGACAGTGGTGTGTACACAGTATCTTTAACACATTCCCAAAAGAAATACTTTTATGGCGTGAGATCCCGTGACTTAGAAGGCCAACTGCAAAGTGTCAAATCATTAGGTTAGTTGGATTAGGAAATGTAAGATTAAAAAATTTTCAATACCTTTTAGTAATAATTTTATTAATAAACCTAATAAAAATTCTAAAAACAACTCTAAAATCGAAAGTAAGCAACAATATATTATAGTTATTCAATTTGAAGTTGTGAATACACTTTACTTAAGGTTAGGCTATGTATTTTATACAGTACCTACATATTGGATGAAATGTTTATAAATTGCAACTATTTTAATGTGAAAGTTTTAGATTATCAATACCTACACCAAATATGGCTTCAAAATTATACAACTAGTCAATAGTACAAGGTTGTCAACAACCCTATACATTTTTACTTATACAAAGTTAATTTTTCTATAGGTGTAATGCTTCATTATTCTCATTAAATTTATGCTTATCATTCATATAATTATTAATAATACCATATACTAATTTGTTAATAAGAGTTAATATAATTATTAAGGTGATTGTGTTATTAAAGTAAAAAAAAAAACTAGAAAAATGTGTTGCAGTACTGCACTAAGAGTTACTGCTTATATTTTAAGTAAAATGATTTCTAAAATCAATTTTTTGTTTTGTTCTAATAATTTCATAATTTAAGATTATAAAAAAAATAATTTTGTAGATTGGAAATAGTTATTTGATATTAATAATAATAATATAAATTTAGTCAAAATATGCATAGTGAGTTAAATCTATTATCCTGAATGAATTTGATGAGGATAAAATATATTTTTAATAAGACAAGACTTACATATAGTATTATTTAGGAATATTGAAATTAATGTGAATTATTGTATTAAGAATAATAAGTTATTAAAACTGAAAAAAATATTGAAAATCAAAATACATATTTTTTTTTGAGATTTATAGATACTTGTACTTTGTACTTTTTTTAAATGATTTTATAATTTCCACTAGGTATACATCTGGACTGAGAATAAAAAGTTGCAAGTACAACTGTAAAATAAATAAGCAATTGTTTCTACTTTCAATTGCTTCACTGCCTGTAGAGTAGGGGTTCCCAACCTTTATATCCTTGAGTACCTCTAGAAATGTGTAATCAATAGCGTACTACTTTAATTCTAAAACTAAATTAGGAGAGTGAAATTTTTTTTAAATTTATATTTTAGATTCTGAGTAGAGCGAAAAAGCTATTGTTTTTATAAACATGTCAATTTATTTTTATTTATTTATTTATTTTGTATTTTTTTTTTTTTTTTTTTTTTTTTATCACTTTTTTACATAGAAATACTTGTCCAAAAGTTTCAAGATGGTACTTTAGAAAAGTAATTTTTTAATAGTGAAAATTTAATTATACTGGTTGTTTTGGTGAAAATAAATGCTTTGTCAGGATGTAGAAAAAAATGTTTGTATTATTATTATTTTTTTTTTTAGACTTTTTCTCTCCAACATTGTTTCTTATTCTCCTATTTATTCTCTTAATAGTAGGATATATAACTTGCAGAATAAAAATAAAGTTATTTTTTGTGATGATTGTGGACTTCATAATTTTCAAGTAAAATTGTCTTGTATAAATTGAAGCTCAGTTCAGTCTCATTTTACTGTTGAAATCATTTACAGTTTCTTTAAAATTTAACACAGTCACCACTTTCCATCAGAAAAGCTAAGAATACCCTACATGGTGCAAATTATAACCGACTTTTTAATATCGTGTTCCGAAACATTATGAATTTCGACATAATCCAGTGTTCCTACTTACTTCTCCGTTTTTATATTTTAATTAATTTATTAATATTTTTATTGTTCGATATTGATAAAAATAATAAAATTTCAAATCGAAAAATGTCTTTGCGTACCATCTACAAGCTTTCCGCATACCACGGGTTGGGAACCCTCGTTGTAGAGTATACCGAATATGTCCTGCATGATTTCTAAACCTATTAGAGTTATGTATTGAAGTGTGCTGATTAGCTCTATATTTTAAAGTGGCAATTTCAAAATACTTTCTTTCAGTGTTATTTTCAGTATTTTTTCAATATCCTACTGTGATATGCGGTCTACAAGCGTAGATGTTAGTTAGTGGGTGTTTGATTGACCCCGCTTCGCTCCGCACATCAAAATTATCCCTCTGGTTGTTGAGCAACGTGGGGTCATTTCGGTTTGATAATCGACTTGCTGTGCGAAGTAGGCAGTTTAGTAACCGGGCAATTTGATCCGTCCCACTTCGCTCAACAAGTCGATTTTCATGCCGAAATATCCATACGTTGTACAGCAAGCCGAGGTTTATTTTTATTGTGCGGAGCGAATCGGAGGCGTTAACGAGGGCTACAAGCCGACCAAAAAACCCTGTGAACTAACCTACATATTTACCCATCGGCATAGCCGAGTAGAATAATGCATATATACAAAATTACAAATCGTGTTAACAAAAAATAGGCTGATGATCACATGCTACACCAGAAACGAGCTGGTAGATCACACACTACTACTTGCACTCACTCACTTCCTTTGTTGTCGAGTTCTTTAAAAATTAAAAATATTCAAAAATAATGAGACATGGGTAATCTTTATATCATTATATATTCCAAATATAATTTCTAAAACACTAGTTTTTTTTTTTTTTATACTTTTGGATAGATGTATCAATGTATAATTGAATAGATATTTAAATTAAGTAGTCCAATAAAGTATTGACTTCACAATATCGCTGTACAAAATTAAAAAGATATTGTGATCCTAGAATTCTCAGGAAAAAACTTTACATTTAATAAAGCTTAACAACATGAACATATTAAGTATTTGCTTATTGGCTGTGTGCTTGTGTACTAAAATGCAAATTAGGAACATTTATAGTTATTTTACAATGAGTATTTTATTCAGTAGTTTGTTATTAGTTACTATTTATTATATTTCTAAAATATTTATTTTCTTTAATTTATGCAGCAATTTGAAATTTATTTGTTAAATTTAAAGTGAAATAGTGTGTACATTATAATTTCCCTTGCAGAAATAGTACAATATACAAATAGAATAATAATATAAAAATTATTAATATCTTCATTCTGTTTATAAACATTGGTATTTTTTTATTTCCTAAACGAACCCAACAACCCAACAAATCGTTTTTCTTATTAATCTCTTTGGAATGTAGACAGGTCATCTCAGGTCAGCCAGTGTGACATAATCTCCATACAACCTACCCTCGTAAAACCTCTATTGTGGATAGTTGATCTATTCAACATTTTCTCAAATCGAAATATTTGTAGTTTTTTAACTAAATAAAAAAAAAAAAAATGTAATATTTGTTTACTCCGTTATAGAATCATTTATATTACGTTGTTGGATACCATTACCGTAAAGGCGTAGACATTGCATTAAAACACTATACAAATAATACTCATTAAAAAAAATCCAGATACAGTAATTATTTGTACCTGTAGGTAAATTCATTGAATATAAATATTAATATATTTTTATCTATCAATTCCCAACGCTGTAAATTGTTTGTATGTAGGAATAGAATTGGAAGTAATAATATTGTTTTATCAGCGTAAATATATATACGTTTTATATTAAATAACTATTTATTTAATTTCTATTTGATTCAAAGTGAGAAACATATAAAAATAATATTTGGTACATTAAACCTGTTTACCTACACCTAGGTACTAATATTACAGAATGACTTATTTTAAGATTTCTGAAAAATGATCTATGCAATTTAAATTATGTCACGTTATTACTGTGCATGAATTCAAATAGATACTATTATAATACGAGCACAGAATTTTAGCTACACCTATTGTTGTCTTCATGTGAAACAAAAATTAAATAATCAAAAGACTGTTTATTTAACTTCGTTGTTCATTATAGAATGTATATTTTATCTGGTAAATAATTCCGTAATATTGATATAGTTAACATTATGTTTAATTATACCTAAATGTCAGCGAATTATTGTACAACTATTATTGTTACTTTATAAATTTGATAATTATAGCTGTACATTACACTTTTGAATAAATAATTTATTTTTCTGGAAAAGTTCTAAGAGATTCTGTACTCAAATAGGTATATTTCGCGCTATTAATATGTTTTCCTCACGAAAAAATTGTGTACAATTAAGTGTTGTTTTAATAATTGTTGTACTTTTCGTGTTAAAAGTAAGGCCAAAAAAATCAAAACATTACTGCCAAATATTATATTTAATACTACTGCTCATACTTCATATAATTTATACGGTTATCCGTTGAAGGGGAGTGGTTCTGTTCGAGGAATAAGTAAAGAGCATCATAGTTCATACGCATGAGTCATACAATATTTGTTTTAGGTAGTAAACTTCACTACAAATATTCTTGGTTTCTGAATTCTATTTTCTTATTACGATTTTACTTGGCTCTTTAATTATCGTTTTTTAATCAATTACATTTTTAATTCTTATAACTGAGGTTTACCGTAATTACTTCATTTTTTTATGAGGCCAAATCCACTATTATTGTCTAGATACATACCATATAATGTAAATAGACGGAACGATTAGTAATCACAACAATGCTGTCTGTTGGAATCCTGGTCCATTTTAAAAATAATTAAATTACGAAATGTAGGAGAAATCTAGTCTTATGTATTGACTCATTCATGGAATTTGTGGGAATTACCACCATAAACCATAAAACATTTAATTCATATTTAACAACCGTTCATAAATTCCACACAGAAATCAATTGGGTTAATGACTTGTCATTTATATTTTAATAAAATGCAATGACAAATTTATATATTATTATAATTTATTTAATAATCGAATAGGAATAAATTGATTTATACTTTTTTTATATATTGATTTAATTATGATATATACAGGAGTGTATTTAAAACGAAAATTTTACACGTATCTATATTAGATTCTGAACGAAGTGAAGAAACTAGTGTTTTTACAATCATGTTTATTTTTTTTTTTTCTGTGAATACTTTTTCGTTTGGATCTAGGTACTTGTCGAAAAGTGTTGATCAACAACTTTTTGAAAACGGATTTGCCTCTAGTTGGTAATTAGGTCATTTTTTAAATTTCTCAATTTTTAAATTTTTTTTTTTGGAAAAAACTACTGAGAATTTGACCAAAAAGACTCGGAAACTATAATTTTTTGATCCAAACTTTATGAAAATTTAAACATAGATAGACAATAATATGAAAAACATTTTGGCACAAGAAAATTTTGAAAATGTAAAAAAAAAATTTTGGACGTTTTTCTAAAAATTTTTTTTTCATTTAATTTTTTTTCTTTATTTATTAGAATAACAAGTAAAGCAAAGTAGACAAGAAAGCCGGACATAATTCACACCACAGATATTCTTTGCTCTTTGGGTCAGATATTATTGGCGGGTGTGTTGAAAATGATAACTATTATATTGTTCTTTATATTATTTATTATATTTATATTATTCGTTCAAAATCGTCTTATTGAAGAAATGATTTACCTATCTAATGTAGAATTGTCGTATCTTTGTGGAGACACTTTATATACCTATATAATTATATTATTAAATTATAAAAATTGTTTTGCGTAGACATAATTAAAGTATAAGGTAGAATATAGGTAAAATAATCTGTTGAAGTATGACCTTGGTAATTATTTAAGTTTACCAACGTATTTTTTCTCGATTTTTTTTTAGATAAAGAAAAAATACTAAACAACTTTAAAAACATATTTAAAACGACAGTCAACTGGTCAAATTTTGACTTCTGTTTAATAAGCCTAATTTTGAAGACGAAAAAACAATTTATTTTAAGTGATAATTGCTTAAAAATGTATCTAGTAGGTACTTGAATAATTGAATAAAAATACATAAGAACAATTAATCGTATTGTGTAGATAGCTTGAATATTTATGTTGTTTTCCGCGTGATTTGCTCTGAAATGTTTAAATTTAAGCTAGTTTAAATTTGTGCGAATTATGGGACTAAAATATTCATTTAACTTTTAAATTTATATGCCTAGGAAAGCCGGCCTTAATTCCAATATATAAAATAAATAAAAATGTGTACCTTCTTATGAAGAAAACGATATTATGTTATTGAAATCAATTATAAATTATAGTTTAAAACATTATCATATTTGCGTAAATATTGAACCTCATATTATAGAAAATTATTATCAGGTATATTTTATTAGGTATTTATTAATCACTTATAATTTTTATAAATATTTAATTTTATTAATCTTTATAAATGCAAAACAGAAATTAACGTTTTGTTATAAACATTAATATAAATATAAATTTTATTTAGGTACGTATTTTTTTTAGGAAGAAAGTGCATTAAAGAAATATGTAGGTACTCGTTAAGAAATGTATTCTGACAACAGATGTTGTTTTTATAAAACTGGTTTTATTTGTATCTTGACATTTGAATAATCATGATAGGAGCGTATTGGAAATGTAGGACTTAATAATGTTAAACATAACATGTTAAAATCCTTATTAAAAGACTCATTTTTAAAAATAAAGTAATTGATCACATTGCTCTTACTAATGTTTATGCTTGTAATAATTATAATTCATAATTATTATGAAGAAATCTTAAAATGTAAATGTTAATGTTAAATACTTGATTATTCAAAACAAATTCTCTTATTTCTTTCAAAATTTATTCGTGTAAGCTAAACAAGAATTTATTTTCATACTTGAATTACTATTTAAAAGTATTATATTTCCTTCTATTAGTGAAATTTGTAATCAATATTTGATATATTTTTATGATTATATTTGATTCTGTGTGTTTTATTATTACATCGTATTTGTGTACCATAGTGAAAAGCCTAAAACCTTTGTTTAGTTTCTTAACTTTTTATATAGAAAGTAAGCCGTCTTTAAGACTGATGATAGGGAAAAATCAGCTGTAAAGCTATGAATTATGAATTTTCTAATATACGGGTGATTTTTAGAGTGTGCTTGCCCTCATTTTTGACCGTAAAAATGTTAAAATTGGGATTTTTTTCAGAATGTTCCACTTTTTATAAAAATCATGTTTTTCATAATTCATCTTTTTCAAGTCACCTTAGGGGTGTCCTTTGGCGATACAAATTTTTTTTCCAAATTTGCCTCCCAAAAAACCTCCAACTTTAATTACGGAATTTTATTCAAATGTTTTTCTGTGAATTTTTATGTTTTGAAATCAAAATTCGAACGAGTAGTTTTTGAATCATTCAATTTTAAGTATTAAGGAACATAGTCTCTTGGATTTATATTTAGTTACTTATGTCAGTACGTTCATATTTTGATTTCAATATATTAAAATTAACAAAAAAATGATTTGAATAAAATTCCGTAGTTAAAATAGGAGGTTGCCGCTAGAAAAAACTGTTTAGAACATCCTTAAGGTGACATGAAAAGAATTAAGTATGGAAAACGTAGTTTTTATAGTAACTTGAACATTCCAAAATAAATTTTAAAAAAAATTTACATTTTTTTGGCCAAAAAGGGGATGAGAGCACGCTTTAAAAAATCACCATATATAGTCAATATTGTTCGTGTTTTTTGTGTAATATTATTCTAATTGTACTGGTTATATTTTTAGACGTATTCTGGACTCTTTTGTGTGGTAGTCAATCCATATAAAAGATTGCCCATCTACACAGAAAATATAATGGAACGTTATAAAGGCAATAAACGGCATGAAGTTCCGCCACACGTATTTGCTGTTACAGACACTGCATACAGATCAATGTTACAAGGTTAATAATGTTTAATATACTTTTTCGGTTCTAAATTACTGGTGTATTATGATAACATATTTAATTGTTTTTATTTTAGATCGAGAAGACCAGTCAATATTATGTACTGGAGAGTCTGGCGCCGGAAAAACCGAAAACACGAAGAAAGTTATTCAATACCTGGCTTACGTGGCTGCCTCTAAACCAAAGGGAGTGATTCAGCATGCTGTGAGTAATTTTTAATGAGTATTATTTATTTGTAATATTTTACTTTGACCCACTTCTCGTTTTATTAAAGTACATCTCCGTTCAATGGGTGTTCGATTGATTGATTACATTAACTAATCTTTCTATAAAAAAAATTAAGTAAAATGATATAAATAAAAATATTTACGTTTTGATAAAAAGTAAATTATAGACAATACTGAATATTTCTTAACAATTAAAAAATTTATGTTAGGTTAGGTTATTTAATCTTTTATTATTTGAAATCGAAATTTTAAAAAGCATGTTTTTATATTTCTATTGTATTTTTTCCTTAAAAAATTTCTAACGCATTTGAATAATATCGTGACTTCATCGCAATAGAATTGTCAGATAATATATAATATTGCAAATTAGTGTATATACGTGTAGATTTCGTACTTTTAGCATTTCTCTGTAGGTTTGAAATGAAGGCGTAATGTTTATTTAACTCAAAACCACTCCCACTTCTATATTAGGCTTATAGATGGATATCTAAGGAGTAATTCATGTAATACAACATGATTTTAACCTGCTTGCGTTAATAGATATCACGTTTGTTGTTGTTTTATTCATACGAATGTCGTTGTGTCCTCAGTGGATGCGTGCAAAACACTCGACTATAATAATGCTAAATGCATTCGCATGAAGACCATGTAAAAAAAATCCGTTTTTAATAAATAGGGGTTTCCGTGAAAGCTAGTACATGATGAAAACCAGAATGGAGTGACCTCAGTTAAGCGTTTGCAATATTTTTTATCCATATTTGTTCTGTTATGTCCGTGTTTCCTTTAGTCATATCACTAAATTACATTTGTTGTGTTTATATTAGTGATTTGTACTCTTTCTAATTGATTGTTTAATGTGCTTGGTTAATAATACTGTATTGCCGCTTAATGTAAAAATGATTGTGCATACGTTTATATTATTGTACCTGCATTTTTGCATTGCCCAATGATTATTAATATTTACCTTAAATAGTGGCGTGATGTATGCGCGATCATTACATTACTTGGTAGCAAATACAGTGAAAGTTATTATCTTTATTGGCTGAACAATATAATCTATCCTTATTTCACTTGGTATAAATAGCGAAACTCGTCATTGTTGTTAACAACTAAACACCAATGAATAGGCCGCTAAGACACTGTAAAATATTCATGTCTACCTTTGCTATCGTACAGTTGTAGTTGTCAATGTTTGTATCGTCAGTCAAATCGAAATTTAGACAGTTTCCGTTGAATGCTTAATTATTAATTTTCTCACTGTTCTGGCGACCTTACACGCTGATTTTCGTATTAAGGTGATAAAACCAAATTCGATTGTTTGTTTTCAACTGATATTCTGACTATAGTCGTTTAGTAATGCGTTCAATTTTTAACGTTATTTTATACATTCAGTTTCTATCTATCGATTTTTCAATGTAGTTCTATTTTTATCTGTATTAGAGTGGTACACTTATTTTATTTAGATTCTTTATAGTTCAGAAACATTTTCTAGTTGATATGATATCGGTCGTAGCCCATTCGGCTGCATACTAGTTGCGGACAAATTCCAAAAGCAATTATTTGGGACATAACAATTGCGGATACGGATTTTATAATGCCTTTTTAGGCAATATACGAATTGCGGACACGTCGAGACAACCCTTGGTTTGCTGTGCAACGTGGGGACATTTCGGCTTGATAATCGACTTTTACTGTGCAATGTGAGGACATTTCGGTAATAAAATGCCAAAATTTGTTAATTACATTGAGCGTCACTTCGCTCCGCAGCACCGTTAGTTCGCTTACTTCGCATAACTCTCCTCGCGTTTTGTTCGCTCTCAATTTAAATAGATAACAACTTTCGGCTTTCTGTGCAACGTAGGGACATTTCGGTAGTGAAACGCCAAAATTTTTTAACCGTCCGCGATAGCATAGCACAATCGTCTTAATGCCGATAAATATTGTTTCTGATCAAATATATGTCTGCAATTCGTATATTGCCTTTTTGACCCGTGTTCGCAACTCGCATGGTTTTAATGACTTTGTCCGCAACTAGGAAACTCCGGCCCATTCGGCTCCAGTTTCTCTAAATGGCTCCCGTTTTACAAAAAGGTCAATTCCTAAACGGCTCCCGTCCAAAAAGGTCTAATGAACAGGTAAATTTCTTAACGGCTTCGGTTTTTTACAACACAAGTTCCTTTCCACTTTATACAGACTTAGGACTGTATTAAAAGAGGTGTGGTTAAAAATGTCTTGGTATACACTATGTAAATTATTAAAATTATATGAAAAAAGGCGTTTAGTATAATATTACATTTTTAATTTTTAACGTTAAAAAAATATAAAAATATGTAAAAAATGTACGAATAAAAATTAAAAAAAAAAAATCATGTATCAGGTAAATTTGTTAGGCACAATTTTTTTATATAGTCTATGCTTGCTGTTTTATTTAATGAAAAATCGTAAATGATTTTTTAGACGTGTTCTTGTTTTTTTTCGATTTCGGTGTATGACTTCGAGCTTTAATTTGCGTTTCAGATTGTATTATAGAGTTTGCAATTATACAATTATACCTGTTAGTACATTTTTTTTCATGGGAGCTGTTTGGGAATTTACCTGTTCGTAAAACCTTTTTTGATGGGAGCCGTTTGGAAATAAGCGAACAATAAACGGGAGCCATTTGGGATCCGACAATGATATCTGTATTAGATTCTGAATGAAGTGAAGAAGCTAGTGTTTTTACAATGATGTTTATTTTTTATTTTTATTTTTTTTTCTTTTTCTTTTTTCTTTTTTCTTTTTTTTCTTTTTTTTTTTCTGTGTACAACTTTTTGTATAGAAATACTTGTCCAAAAGTTTCGATCAATAACTTTTTAAAACCGGATTTGCCTCTAGATTGTACTTTAA
>JAIPRM010005331.1:0-14590 GCA_025469315.1 Stegophylla sp. TES_Ste_2020 | reverse complement strand
TTTATAAAGTTTGGATCAAAAAATGATGGTTTCTGAGTCTTTTTTGTCTCACATTTTAGACAAGTAGATCCATACAAAAAAGTGTTCACAGAAAAAAAAATATAAAAAAAAAAACCATTGTAAAAACTTTAGCTTCTTCATTTTGTTAAGAATCTATAAATAAATCTCAAAAAAAAAAAAAAAAATGTTTTGTTATTTATAATTACATGTTTATCATTAAATAAAGTTGGATTAAAATGATGCAAAAATTTGTTTATTTTAAATGTTCTTGTGGGAGCCGTATATTTTATTTCAAAATCAAAAGGAGCCGTGAACCTAAAAAGGTTGACAACCACTGGTATAAACTGTAAAGCTAATTTTGTTACAATATTTGTCATCTTGACAATAGCCTCATACACAATGCCTAGTGGCCAAATAGTCGATCGCGATCAACCGATCGATTGCGGACGATTTCAAAGTCGATCTTCCTAGAATTTATTTTTAGTCAATGTTATCAAAATTTGATGTCTACCGCTGAAAAAAATCGATATCGAACTCAATATACTCAATAACAATAAAAATAAAAATAAAAAAAATGCATGGAAGTCAATCTTTAAAAGAAAAATTTGTTCTTAGTAGATCTCTGCAAAAAAAAGTTTGATCACCCTTGGCTTAGACCATAGCAGGTATTGTATGAAAATCGTGGATGCAACTCGTATGAATTGTATAAAAATCACGGACGCAATTCGGTCATCATGCCGAATCTTTTTCTTTTTAGGGATGCAATTCGTATGCAGCCATATATGTGTATAATTGCCCTGAAAAAATCTAAAAGTCGTTACGGAATATTTATTTATTTTTAATTCGTTTTAAGTTAGAATTTGGACAAAACGTTTAATTTTAATTGCAAACCACATTTTTTATCACCAAAGATTGACCGCACGTTTTTCTATCTATAAACAAATGTTCTTAAAAATATAAGGAAAGTAAAGCAAAGATAAATAAAATTAAGTATAGACAAGAAGGCTGGGCATACTTCGCACTATGGGTATTCTTTGATCCTCGGATTAAATATTCTTGGTGGTTGGTGATCGAGATTTTCAAATAAGTATTTCCATACGAAAACGTGTTCACAGAAAAAAAAAGGTATATATTCAAAATTTTTTGTTCACATACCTATTCAAAATTTTCTTGCACCAAAGTATTTCTCATATTATTGTCTATTTATAATTAAATTTTGATAAATTTTGGATTAAAAAATGATGGATTTCGAGTCTTTTTTTTGTCAAATTTTGGGTAGTTTTTCAAAAACAAAAAAAAAAAAAAGAAAGAATATTGAGAAATTCAAAAAATGACCTCTTTAAAGTACCAACTAGAGGAAAATCTGGTTTCAAAAAGTTTCTGTTGAAACTTTTGGACAAGTATTTCAATACGATAACGTGAACACATATACAATATATACATATATACAATATCATTGTAAAAACTTTGCTTCTTCGCTTCGCCTAGAATCTAAAATTGATTAAAAGAATAGATGTACATATTTTATAAGCGTTTACATTTATAATATTATTGCTCAAATAATTGTTATCTCAAAAAAGCCAGAATACTTTGCACCATGGGTATTATTCATTCCTTTAATAGGAATTGGTGGGTTGTGTTAAATTTTAAAGAAATGATAAATCATTTCTTCAATAAAAAGATTCTAAATGGAGCTTTAGTTTATTTAAGACAATTTTACTTAAACAATTTTAGTATTAAAAAATTTTTAATTTTTTCTTTGGCCAGTTTTATATACCACTATTAACTGAGAATAGAAAAACAAATTTTTTGATAATAAAAATAAGGGTTTCACATATTAAGAATTTTCTTTCAACTGATTACTTTTTGTCTTATAATGCATGTATCTTTAGATTTTCATTAAATTTGGACTAAAAAAAAAAAAGTTTTTAAGTCATTTTTGTCAAATTGTGGGTTTTCCTAAGTTTTGGAAAAATCTATTGAGAATTTGGAAAAATTATCTCTTTAAAGTACCATCTAGAAGTTAATTCTGATTAAAAAATTTGCTGGTTGAAATCTTTGGATAAGTATTTCTATACGATAAAGTGTTTGGAGAAAAAAAAATTATTGTAAAATTACTAGCTTCTTTGCGCCAGAATCTAAAATGAAAGATTTCTCCCAGATTTTATTTAATTGCTTTCATAATTTATTGTTTAAGAATTGAGAACTTAATACAAATCTACGCTTATACATATATTATACCCACATACATTTACATTTATGTTGATACCTACCAGTAGTGCTAATTATTTGTAATTGTATAAGCGTTAATATTAAAATACATCAAAATTAATCATTTTCATAAATAATTATATCGGCAAGAAATACATATGTATATGTATTACATATAGTAATCCATATGGATTACTCTGTATTACATCGATAAACTTACTTTACATACTCTGTATAAAACTTACCATTATTGTTCAGTATATAACATTGATTCTCCGCTCACATTGTTTTATTGAAGAAATAGTTTATCATTTGTTTAAAATTCAACACATCCGCTAAGAGTATTCTATCTAGGGAACGGAGAATTTCGATGGTGTTGTTTGGTTATCAAACTTTGTTAAACGAGTAAAAGACATATATTTATTTAGATTTTTTTCTTTTAAAATAAAAATGAACCCTTATAATTATGATCTTAAATCTTAACTATACATTATTATTTCTAGATACCTATATACTACATTACATATAATACGCCGCTGGCTTCAACTATTTAATGTTAGATCAATCTTAAAACATATTTTATATTTGTTTAAATTAATGATTTCAATCTAACTTACTTTCTACTGCTCAATTGCACAGCTTTTGTTACAGACATTGTATTTAAGTCAGCATTAGGCGCTAAACTGCAATAGTTATTCAATCGAGGAATACGGCTTTTCATTTTTTCTAAAGTGAAACATTTGTATAAATTATTACAACAAAACAATATAGTTATGTATTTATTTATCACACATGATTTTATTACAAATTGTCATAAATATTGAGAAAAATGGGGAAGGTAAAATATGGCACAACATTAATTTAATTCAGTTACCGGCATAACCTATTTGGGCACGTAAGTAAATACATTAAATTTCATATTTATATATTTTGGTGTTATGTGGTAAATTCTTGGAAAATAAATTACTCAGAAATAGTTCGATGAAGTTAATTATTATTATTAAATATTTTTAAAAATATCAATAGATAAATTTACATTAACATCATTTTTAAATGAAAATTCACAATTTTTTATGTTATATTTTTTTATGAATAAAAATTCTTAGGTACCTATAAAAATACTAATAATAATTATACACTCTTGTAGAAAAATCATCAATAAAAATATATATTTATGTTGTTGCTAAATATTAAACATTTTCTAAATATATTACAGATATTGTGGCCTGTTGCTTTTCTTTAATGTGACTAAGACACTAAAATATATTTTATACCTTATAAATCTGGCTTACTAATGTAGTTCAAGTCGATAACTTACTAGTGAGAGGGAACAAAAAATTTTAAATTTAAGCATTTAAAATTCAAGCTTTTTTTAGCACAATATCATTAAACTTCACATTAATAAAGGGATGAACTGAAAAAAGTAAAAATTATTAAAGAAAGTTGTGTTCCTTGAACATTATAATTAATGAAATATAATTTCAAAAAGTAAGTTATTACATAATTTTTCTCATTTTATGTTTGTAAAATATGTCTTAAATATTGTAATCACATTGCGTATTGTTACAAGCTGACGATGACGGCTATTTTTTCTAAAACTACTTACATTTTTGGGCTTTAATTTGCCAAATAGTTTTCACAGACCTTTAAAAATGATCTAATTTTTAATATAATGTTTGACCAACTCCATTATATATTTAAATATTCAAATTTGGAATTAGTTTAATTTAATTATTTTTAGTACTTCAGTAATTAAATGACTGAGAACTTCCATGTTACCAAATAAATTTACCCATGTATCTATACTAAATTATCCATTTTGTATGTACCTACACATTATTTGTACGAGTCTAATCAAAATTAAGTATTTTACTAATAATTCATACGAATTTACAGTATACAAATTATTCAGTTTTTTTTTAATTCTGTTTGTGCTGCAGATTACTGTTAGACAGGGTCAGTATTTCACTACAAAAAGAGGGCCATGAGGTGATTAAATTATATAAAAGCAACTTCTAAGTAAAAATTAAAGTGACAGGTCTAATACTATATTTCTGAAAAATTAAAAATTAATGTATCCTACCAATACTAATTTTAATAGCTTAACTATATTAAAAATAATGTTTATAAAAAGATCTCAAATAATTATGTGTAAATATAGTGTGATAAAAATGATCAGTATTGCCATTCAAAAATAACTCCCCCCTCCAGCTCTTAAAATAAATATCATACAAAGTATTTTTTAATACGGTGGAGGAAGGCATACATTTTTACAAGCCAAAAAGGGGCTTTATAGTCTAAAGGGTCGGGATTTTCTAGGCTATTACCTATGCTGAATTATGTATTATTTTTGATCCCGGACGTTTATTTGTAGGTAAATAATATGCACCACCCCTTAAGAGTTGAATGGATAAAGAGTAAATACGGCTTTAATATTATGGCGAAGACGACTTACTCGAAGACGACCGTTTTGGTTTTTTCACGCAGTCGGGACACTCGCAAGGAAGTGGCGCGTCGTCTCGTCCTCGGTCGGGCAACACACTGAACGCGATCGGTTCGCCTCCGCTGCCGTCGAATCGACCTCCGCCGCCATCGCCGGCGACCGTAACCGATTGCGGTTGTGGCGGCGTATCCACGCGATCCAATACTTCGACGATGGCCCTGCCGCCACCGCCGGAAGTCTTGGACGGGCCCACGGTTGATTTACGGCCATCGGTACTTGTTGTCCGGCCGACGGTGCCCTTGTCCGCCGCACCTCTCTTTGTCGTCGTCGACGCCGTCGTTGTCGCAGCCACTGTCGGCTGTCGCGTTCGACTCTCGGTCGTCCGCTCCGGCAACGGTTCGACTTTCTTGTCGGCGGCCGTCGCATCGTTCTCACTTACCGCCATCGCTACCGGTGGACCGTTGTCCTGCGCCTCAGACACTGGTGCGCCTTGCACGGACGTCGTGCCACGGTCACTGGCGTCTCCGACGTTGGATGCCACTACCGTCTCTGCTCCGTCGTCTGTCTTCCGTTCGCTAGTGAGTTTTACACCATCATCTGTGTGTGTAGCGATCTCCACTTTTGTTTTCGAGTTCCTGTACGCACATTATTATATTGACTAGTGTTGTTGTTATAATCATATAGTTTTGAATTAATTGAAGGTTCGAATTTATATGTGCACTAAAAATTACTCTTAAAAACACGTGTTTATGCACTAAAAAATAGTCAAATATGCCAGTAAAACCATAATATGTAAAATAATTTGGTTTTAAATTGATAAGTATAAGAAACTGACATCAATGTGTATAAAATAACACGACATCAAAGTCTCATTTACGCAAATTTTTGTTAAATTTTTTGCAATTTTTTTTTGTTTTTGGAAAAATTACCTCTTTAAAGTGCCACCAGAATGCGATTTTTGATCAAAAAAATTGTCGTATGAACCTTTTGGACGAGTATTTTTACGTAAAAGAAAAAAAAACTATAATTATCGTAACATGAGTTTCGTCTTTCATCTCAAAGTCTAAAAAGATAATATATAAAAACAGAGGCCTAGGGAGGGGCAATCACCCCTTCGCCTCGCTGAAATACGTTTTGCTATTCCATAGGCCCCTCCGAAAAGGTTGATAGCCCTCCCAAAAATTTTATGATTTTTATATTGTATATTATGATAATTTATGATGCAGACACGAAATATTTGTTTGTAATAAAATATTATTGCCAAGTAATTAAACAATGCCAAAAATTAAATGACGTCATAGTAATAAGATGATAAATATGTGAAAATTTCCTAATTTATTTTGTAGTCATAACACTATGGTAATCAGCCAATGCAAGGGGAAGACAGGACTTAGTAGTTAGTGTTTATATTTTATGACAGTGTAATTATTCATGATTCAACAAACTTTATTTATCATAATAATATTACTATACATTGTATATGTATCAAAATGGATTTACACCCTGTTTGACTGGGTGCAGAGTAGGATGCTGGGCTGTGTACCATGGGTATTTTGCGCTCCTCGGGTTAGGTGGGAATTTGTAGATGTGTTAAATTTTCAAGGAACGATAAATCATTTTTTTAATAAAACGATTCTGAGCAGAGCTTCAGTTTATTGAAGACAATTTTACTTAAAAGTATAAAGCTTATAATTATTACAAATAATTTAATGTTACTCAGCCAGTTTTATATCCCACTATTAATTGAGAATGAGGAAAAAAAATTTGTGACAAAAAGCGTTAAAAATACATTAAAAAAGATGTAGGTAAAAAAAAATGTTAATGTATTCAACATTTTCATTCACCAAAATATTTTTTATACAATAGTTTATCTATACTTAAATTCTCATAAAATTTGAATTAAAAAACAAAGTATAAAAGGCGTTTTTATCAAATTTATGGTAGTTTTTCTAAAATTGTGAAAAAACTAATGAGAATTTCGAAAAGTGACCACTTTAGAGTACGATATTAAGGCAAATTCTGACTAATAAATTTGCTAGTCAAAACTTTTGGATATGTATTTCTATTCGAAAAAAGAAAAAGTGTTCACAGAATAAAAATAAAAATAAACATCGTTGTAAAAAAGACACTATCTTCTTCACTCCACTCAGAATCTGAAATTGAATACGTTAGGATATTTTTTCAAATACAGTTCATTGTATCTTAAATTTTTTTGTAAAAAAATTTGTACTAAGATTGATTATAATTAGGTATAAGGTGTCTATAAATTTTGTTAGAAATTGAACGCAGTGGCTAAAATTTTTTAGGTGTTTATTATTCACTCAAAATGCTTCATAAAGTAACTGCCCCCCCCCTCTAAATCTCAAACGCTATTTGCGCCTATGCATAACAGAGTCTTGGTAAATGTCATCAAGTTTAATATAATTACACAATAGTAATGCATTTATTTTATGTCCATTTATACCTAGACCAGGGATTCTTAACCGGTGGTCCGTAAATGGGGTTATTGTTATTCAGTTTTTCAATATCCGTTATTCAGGGGTCCATGAAGTGGCTGTGATGTGATTCTTTTTAGATAACTTAAAAATAAATTTCTTTGAAATTAATTCAAATTATACGATGAATGAAAACTAAAATTAGAAACTGTGATATTTATACTATAAATTTGTACTTTGAACTTTATTAAATTAATATTTGTAATACCTAATAATTATTATTTTCGTAAGCACGAGCGGTTTTTCATATTTTAATTTTTAGTAATATCAAATATGTGCGATAATTTATTAGGATAGTAGTAATAACTTCTCATGAATTGCGCTACTTGAAAGACGACAACGGGATACACCAGTCATAATACGTATTATACATATTATATAAATATATATAATTTTTCTGGTTATAAGTGAGAATTCCTATTTTGTTAACCACGTCAAGAAAGTACAAAGGTAATAGACGTGTTGGAAATAATAACTAATTTTTTTTCCAAACATAAAATAAATAATTGTATAAAGCAGTGATTCTCAACCGGTGTGCCGCGGCACACTACTGTGCCGTGAAATCGACTTGGTGTGCCGCAAGAAATATTTGATATTTGTCATTATATTATAATAATTATATTTTTGTCAAATATATGTGTGCGCATGTTGGCGAGTTTAACGTTTATTCGATTAATAATATTTGTTATAATAACTATACTTGTGTTTTTAGTTCATTTTACATAGTTAAAGTAAAATTTGCACAATTGAAGTTTTTTCTCTTTTTTTATACCAACGTCCTGGTAGACTATTAATTATTTAAATTATAACAACAATTGATAAAATTGTGACTATTAAATGTCAATCAATTGTGGAGATTAGACAATTTATGTGTAGGCAAACTCTACAGTGTAACTCTACAGTTTTAACTTAGATGGATGTCTTTAGCGATGACTAATGCCCTCTTATGGTTACCAAAGTAGTTTTGTCAAGTGCATGAGTGTGCCGCGAAAATCTTAGCTTATAATAGTGTACCGTGAACCAAAAAATGTTAAGAACTACTGGTATAAAGTATATACTATGTGTTGTTGTTGTATATTGTGGTATACATAAATCTTAGTATTTTATTAAAAAATAATTCAAAATGTACCTATTGTTATTTATTTTTTTTTTTTGGGACGAAGGTCCGTAGTTTTACTTGATAGGGATCCATGAACCAGAAAAGGTTAAGAACCTATGATCTAGACCTTTATTTTTATTGAATTTTTATCACGTAATTTTATTTTAAATGTCGTTCTTTTCGATCATGACGAAAATTCAAAAGTACACAACGCTATAATGTCGTTATAACACAAGGGAAACTCACTCGGCATCGCGGTCATCTGCAGGAACATCGGTCGTAGAATGCGGTTGATCTCCGTGTCCGTCGATATCGGTCGCGTCAGCGACGTTTACCGACGACGTCAATGCACTCGCCGCAGTGACTTCGGTCGCCGATTCGCGTCCAATCGCTGTGCCAGCAGTGTCCGTGGCCACCGCGGACGCCTCAGTCGCGCCTCTGGTCTTGTCGTCGGCCACGAGCGTCGCCGCGGGTCCATCGGTCGTCGCCGCTCTCGGTTCACGTTTACCACCGCCCTGCGGCGGTCCCGTCGTCGCCTTATTCCCGCGGCGCCTGTTCCGGCGCCGCCTGCTGTTCTTGCTGCACTGACCGGCCGCAGCCGCATCCGCCGCCGCCGAACCGTTCGTCTGTTCTTCGACGCAGCCACCGCCAGCGTCCGCGTCCTCCTCGTCATCGTTACCGTCGTCCATGTCGTAGTCGTCACCTTCGTTCCGGTCATCGTCGTCATCATCGTCATCTTCATAACTGTCGTAGTCGTAGTCGTCACCGTCACCGTCGCCGCCACCGTAACATAGGTCGTTCTCGCTGAAACATTCTTTGGACTCGGCCACCGCCGAAGCCACTTTCCGCTGAGCTTTGGGCAACGTGCCGCCGCAGCTCGACGACTTCTTGTCGTCCCGTGACTTGCCGATCGTTTTCGTCAGAACGTCTGCCCTGATGTGCACCTGTAGTGTGGACCGCCCACGTTTAAAAGAAACACTCTAAAGTAATTTGTACACAACTGATTGAGATATAATTTTATAATAATGTGATACGTAATGTCATTGAAATCATGATATTTTTAAATACATATTTAAAAAATAATAATAATAATAAAAAATCTATATCTAGGACCGTTTTAAGTGTTAAATCTGTCCTAACCTAACACCTAAATCAGCCTTGGTAAACGTAGTTTCCTATGGTATTTTTACAAAAATAAGTAACAATAAATAAACAAATTAATAGCTTTTATGTGTACTTTCATCGAGTGAATGTCTGTTAGATATAAATAATACTGCCAGATTTTAATAACATGAACATAAATTACAAAAATCAATCCCGATCGCAACTTATATGCAATCAGTTATAAATGCCTCCCCAGAAAATATCGTTTTATAGGCGTGCGCCTAAATCATGTACTCCTTGAACCGGATCTGATTTAACTTAAACGATAATATAGTTGATAAATAAAAGTTTTCTAAAAAACATAAGAACCTATTTATCTATTGTTCTTCGTGATAATTTTGTTTGTATTAAACTAGTCGACCTTAAATGTAGTTTCGAACGCCTATTATGATGGATTCAAGTGAAAATTAATTTTGTTTTATAATCATTAATTGCTTTATAAGATTTTAAATTATAAGTTATTTAACCATTTATTACACGTTTGAGAGCAATATTTTAACAAATTTTAAAATTTTAAAATAGATTACTTATGATGTTTTCAGGTTTATTTGATAAAATCATAAGCTGTTATTTGAACAGCATAAATTAATTTAATTATTGATCATGATTCCTTATTTTATGTACCTATAAATTATTGGAATATCATATATACATAAAATAATAATAATTATTCTTTTATTTTAATACTAAAATGTATCTACTTGAACTACACGACCCTTTGGCGTTTTATTAGCTTTCGGGTTTTCGCCTTTGCGTTTAACGGCGTGTTTTTTATGGCCACTGCCATTACGGAATTTTCGGCTAACTGAATCGGATGAATATGAATTTCTTCGAGATTCAGTTCTGTAAAAGAAACATTTAAAAAAAAAATCAGTGTGCTTAAATTTATATTAATTTTTAATAAATTTAAGTTCGACTTCATATCACCACTCACTCTACCAGATAGCTAATTTGTAATATTAAATTAACAATGAGGTTAAAATTTTAACATAACTTTTTTAAAGTTTTAATAAATAATTATTCATAAAAATACATACATATATACATATATATAAATACATGTACATATATTTTTCATCTGAATATTATGTTAGTTGAAGACCATAATGAAATTTTAAGTTAAAATAGTAAAGTAAAGATATGTAAAGGATAGATAAAAAAGCCGTACATATTTCGCACTATAGATATTCTTCACTCCTCGGGTCATATTCTCTTGGTGGGTTTACAGAATTTTAAAGAAACGATAAATCATTTCTTCAATAATACGATTCTGGACGAAAGAAGTTAATAATATAAAGAATAATAATAGATGTCATTTTCAACACACCCACCAAGTGTATCTGACCCGAGGAGAGAAGAATGCCCATGACGTGAAGTATGTTTGGTTTAAAGTTTCTTAAAATTTGGGGGAAAATTCCCAAAATTTGACAAAACAGACTCCAAAATCATAATTTTTTGATCCAATCTTTAGGAAAATCTAAACATAAATAGATAATAATATGATAAATATTTTGGCGTGAAAAAATTTTAAAAATGTGAAAAAAAATTGGAAATTTTTTTCTAACACTTTTTTCTCATTATATTCTTTCTCATTTTATTAAATAAAAGTAAAGTAAAGTAAATTAAAGTAAAGTAAAGAATGGACCATAAAGCCGGATATACTTTGCACCACGGATATTCTTCGCTCTTCTGATCAGATACTCTTGGTGGGTGTGTAGAATTTCAAAAAAACAATAAATCATTTCTTCATTAAGACAATGCTGAACTAAGGAAATTAATAATATAAAGAATAAGAATAGTCGTCATTTTCAACACACCAACCAAGAGTATCTGACCCGAAGAGCGAAGAATATTCGTGGTGCGAAGTATGTCTGGCTTTTTTGTTTATACTTAACTTTACTTTTTTTTATCTGATAAATAAAGAAAAGGAAAAAAAATAATGAGTAAAAAAAAGTGTTAAAAAATGACAATGTCCGAGTCCTTTTTGTCAAATTTTTCAAAAAAAAAATTGAAGAACTGAAAAATTCAAAAAGTGACCTCTCTAAAGTACCAACAAGAGACAAATTTTGTTACAAAAAATTGCTTGTCAAGATTTTTGGACAAGTATTTCTATACGAAAAAGTGTTTACAGAAGAAAAAATAAATAAAAAATAGAATATCATTGTAAAAACACTAACTTCTTTACTTCGTTCAGAATCTAAAAAATGGCAAGCTTAACTTTTTTTTTAGTTAGTCTTCCTTCCTACCTTTTGAATTTGATGTGCTTGTAATAAATCATTTTTTCGATAAAATAATTTTGAGTAGATACTACGTTTTTATTAGACAATTTTATTTTACTAAAAAATTATATGGTTTATTATAATAAAATAAATTATATTGTACCCAACCAGTTATATTCTACTGCTAATTGAGAAAAGGAAAAAAAAAATTGATGAGCATAATAAGTGTTAAAAGAATTTTTTTTGCATATTAAAAACTTTCTTCCTACAAAACATTTTATATATTATTATCCATCTTTGTTTAAATTTTCATGAAATTTGGATTTAAAAAAAAGTTTAAAGGCGATTTTGTCAAATTTAAAGTAGTTTTTCCCAAATATTGTAAAAATGTTTTCGAAAAATTACCTCCAAAAAGTATCTTCCAAAGGTGAATTTTGATTAAAAAAAATTACTGTTCGAAGCTTTTGGTCAAGTATTTTTATACAATAACGCGTAAAAAAAAAAAAAAAAAAAAAATACAAATATATAAAGAAAATAAACTAATAGTAAATAAATATCATTGTAAAAACACTAGCTACTTCACTCCACTCAGAATCTAAAAATGTATTTAATGACAATATATTTACACATAACATACCTTTTTGTTTTAACTCGAACAGTTGACTGTTGTTTAGATAATGTCTTATTTAATTTACTGGCTGGCTTACCACCATAAAGGTTTAAAAATTTGGCTAAATGTCTATTGCTTTTTCGTAAAGCTACATCTAGTGGAGTCATTCGTTCTCCTTTGATTTTCATTACAGGGTTAATTGACGCTCCACTGTCTAAAACAATCTATACATTTGATTTAAATTAGATGTTTAAATGAAATTCACTTTAAGGTATAAAATATATTTATAAATATAATAACAAATAAATTTTATTGTAATATATATTTTAATATTATGCTTATGAAATTATATATAAAGTATACTCAGTACCCACAGAACATAAATTTATAATTATAATTATAACTACTTGTAAGCAGTGGTGGATCTGGAATTTTATTTAGGGAAGGAGGGGGCAAAATTACTCAAAATATTTTAAAACAACTACAAAACCTAATACAACAACATGCCTACAAATTAATATTAGAAATTAACCGGTATGTATAACTCATTATGAATAACAAAAGAACACTTTAATTACCTGGGTACTTAAAAATGTAGTCATATAAATAAAAAAGTAAGGCATACTTCACACCGCAATTAATGAGTCATGTCCCTAACATTTTTTTATTATAAAAATAATTCTGTTCAACGATTTGAATAGGTACACACGATTTATATAAATGTTTAAATAATGATATTTTCAATTTGCAGACTTTAAACTGACTACATTATTATCAGTATAAGTATCGTTAAAAATATCATTGGTATTCTTTATTTGATCATGTTATGTAAAAGAATTAATTGTTGATCTTCATTCTATATCTTATACGTTATACTTCTGAAAGTGGCAAAAATGTTAACGACACTCTTTACAAAAATTATGTGTAACACGGCTTATAAATATGCGATACAACTTGATGTATAAAATAATAGTATTTTTTATTTTTAACCGGTTCTTTCGGTGGGAAACAACACTCGTGTAGACAAAAGAAACAACCAGACATATCTCATATATGATGAATTTTATAAGCGAGACACAATTTGTTTTCAGCCGTTCATACCATGGATAATTTTCGCTCCTCAAATGGATACTCTTGGTGTGTTTGTTGAATTATAAAGAAACGACAAATCATATCTTCAATAAAACAATTTTATGCGGAGCATGCTTCAACGCAATGATAAATATAGTGGATAATGAAGCATACTTACCTATCTAAGTGTAACTAGATTACAATATTTTAAGAGGTTAATTTGTTTTATTTATAGCTAAATCTTCTCCTACATATTTAGTACCATTTTCATAAATTTGTATTTTAAAGTAATTTTAGGGATATAAGCCCCCTCCGATTGCTCTTTCGGTAAATAATTATGTCTATTGGAAGGGAACTTTAAACGAATTCTTGCATCTGGGCCCCCAATACCCAAAGAACCAAAACTGGCACTGCTATTTACTTCATCGACTTTTCATATACCTAAACTATATGGCATGGACTATTTTTGGATCAATCACAAAATATTTTTTACCTTAAAAATGCCGCCTGGGCGATATTAACTTATCTGATAAGACAAAGCTTTTAATAATCGCAATTAATAGTTAATAGAATTCATAGACTGTTTTTACACTTTTATGATGACAGCGGCGGTCAGCTTCTGCTAAAATAAATGAGGAAACATAATATCTTAAGGTCGTCAGAGCTTAGACGCTAAGATTCACGTTTTTCTCTATCATGTTATTTTTGACAAGCAATTATATCGGTTATATTCCTCTGATATAGGGCTTCGCTATTTATAAATAGGCCTCACAAATCTTAATGCGGCCTTGAAAATAATGTATGCATTTGTAAGTATAAAATATAATTTTATGTAATAAGTATGAGTAATTTTGTCAATTATATATTTTACATTACAGCTTTTACAAATTTAATCTAAGTTCTAGAACTATAAGTAGGGAGGCAAGTCCTCACTGAAGTCTTCCCTCCTCGAATCCACCACTGCTTCAGTGTTAAAGTTTAAATATTAAAATAATTATTTAGCTTATATACAACTATTTTTAAAATATAAAATCCAGTAAATATGCATGCATTATACAAACAAAAAGCCGGACATACTTTGCACGATGGGTGTACTTCGCACGACGGGTGGTATTCTCATGACGGGCGTATTAAATTTTAAAGAAACAATAAATCATTTTTTCAGTAAAACGATTCTAAACAAAGGAAGTTAATAATATAAGAAAAAAAAAAAAATGTTCGAAAAATGTCCAAAATTTTTTTTCACATTTTCAAAATTTTCTTGCGCCAAAATATTTT
>JAIPRM010005330.1:0-20779 GCA_025469315.1 Stegophylla sp. TES_Ste_2020 | reverse complement strand
AATTTTTTTTTGAAAAAACTACCCAAAATTTGACAAAAACGACTCGGAAACCATCATTTTTTGATCCGAACTATATGAAAATTTAAACATAGATAGAAAATAATATGAAAAAAAATTTGGCGCAAGAAAATTTTGGACATTTTTCTAAAATTTTTTTTTTCTCATTTATTTTTTATATTATTAACTTTCTTCGTTCAGAATCGTTTTATTGAATAAATGATTTACCGTTTCTTTAAAATTCAATACACCCGTCAAGAGAATTACACCCGACGTGCGGAGAACACCCCGACAAACGAAGTACACACTTTTTTCCGTTTAAATGTCACTTATATTGATAATAATAATATACAATATTATTGTGTATTTTTGTTTCATCCATGCACATAGTGTTTTAACGACAAATCGTCTCGTGTACATCCAATAGGGCCATGATAACAGATACCATGAACGGGAGGGCCGATTTTGAATAAGCGAAAAAAGGCCATGTAAAATAAGTTTTAGATGTTGGGTCTGATTCTCGTTCAGAACAGAACTTTTTCAATGTAAGCGGTAAAAATGAGAACTGGCCACTGTTATCAAAAACGAGAAAAGACAAGCTGATAATAAATTTTTATATCATTTCTTATTGTCGGGAAACTTAATTTCGAGAAGGGAGGGAACACAATTTCCCATTATTGCCTTCGTCTTGTATTCACCACCGAGTACAACAATGGGAATGTCAGATGTAATATACGAATATTAGCATAAAATCTGTTAAGTACACTGTAAGTACTCCGAGCCATTCTCGGAAACTGTAAAATATTATTGAAATTTTCTGTACCGTGTAACAATTTGTTCTTTATTACTTTAGTAATACCGAGTACTGTGGTAACTGTATGCATAATAAAATTAACCTAGTTTTATTCTCGACAATCGACCGTCAAAATAAAATGTGGTCAAAACTAAGTCGAACATGTTTAGTTCAAGCCAATTAAATAATCCATTGTTTATTAATTTTAATTATATTTAATCACAAGAGCTACTTACTACTCGTCAATTATTTAATTTTATTTTTAGACATAGTAGTTAAAACGAGCAAAAATATAAAAAGTAGTCTTAAATTTTATTTTCGCAACCCCTCTCTGCGACTTTTTACGGTATCCTCCCCGTGGGTCGTGAGTCAAGCCTGAACTAAACTCTGGTCGTCGCCAGCGGCAATTTTCGTGATCTCTTGGCAGCTCAAACATTTCAGAAATTAAACTACTACATACGTAAATAAGTGCGCGAGGAGAGTCACAGCCAGCTCCCAGGCAAGATTTTACGTCGGTAGATTTATTTATTTTTTTTGTTCTCGTTACGTAATGATAATAATAACTCATAATTAGTCGTCCGCCGTAAAAAGGACGTGCTAACAGGTATATAATATTATGTACGTATAAATATTGTACGACCAGGGTTTGGGACTTGAAGCGTTTGGTCTGACACGAAATCCAGAAGAGTGCATTGTAGAGTAGCATTACGCTATTATTTTAACATTTTGTAAATTAATCACAATAATGACGTAGGCGGTATGCAAGTCTAATTCGCCATATCAGCGGCTCTCAACCTTTTTACGTATATCCGAGTAACACTTATACATAATATTTTGAACATTTTC
Organism: Stegophylla sp. TES_Ste_2020; assembly: GCA_025469315.1. Lineage (NCBI taxonomy): Eukaryota > Metazoa > Arthropoda > Insecta > Hemiptera > Aphididae > Stegophylla > Stegophylla sp. TES_Ste_2020. The sequence goes on along the minus strand of JAIPRM010005330.1, from coordinate 19,143 downwards.
AAGTACCATTTGACCTAATAACCTTTTCTTTGTTTATCAAATATTATTTTAAATGTACGGAACCTTTTATAATTAGATCTTTAAAATAAACAATACACTTTTTTTAAAAAATTATTAGAACCACTGAATCTTTAATTTGCATTAATAATAATATATATATATATATTAATGAGCGTATTAAACAACATTATTTAATATACACAAGTAAAACGAAACATGTGCAGCTATTATTTTAACTAATCTTCGTGTACTGCAAATGAGGTATTCTCGGATGTTACAGGTTGAAGAACTGCTGTTCTAACTACGCAATCACTATCAATCGCACATATTCTAACATAGCGTCCATAGCCCATAAATAATTTTAAATCATGAAAATGCTGTAAGCATTTAAAATAAATTGAATGACAAACCGTTTTGAATGTAGATGTGTATCTGTCGTGGGCCGTTATTCGATTAATTATTCATTAGAATTAAAACACAAACTCACACGTTTTTATTTATTTTATCGATCATGTTAATGTTTAAGTCACAAACGGTTTAAAGTACGAGGATTAGCTGGAAATTAAAATTACAATGACTTCGAAGTGTTAAAAAAATGCGTACGTTGAAAGAGAAAAACTGGTTGTATAGTACTTATAAGTGTGTTTATTTAATTACATCCGAAAACCGCGCACATACGTATGTTTTCAAAGCCCAAAAAGTCGGTAGATAAAAACCCGCAAACATTATCGGTTGCCACATAGGTATATATTGTACAGCCAAGTACTGAAATACCACACACTTATAGTGGGTAAAAACCTCGCAGTAATCCTCGCCGCGAAAAGTGTGGTGCGTGGTCGCCGTTACGCCTCGGACCTCACCCAGCCTGTACAGTGTACACAATGGTTCTCATTTTATCGCTTTGTTAATATACGTATTAATAATTAATAGGGCTGGAATTTTAATTTCCTTAAAACTCGCTAAAAACGGTCTGAAAAAAAAAAATGCAAAAATGACTTAAAAAACTCAAAAGATGTCTTTGAAATGTATTTATAATAGCTAAAAATTTAAAAAATTATATGACTGGTGTGAGGTATTGTTGGCGTCTGTATTGATTTTAATATTCTAGGCTTCTAGCATATCGCTATGCTGAAAGGCAAGATAAGAATTTATATAAATATAATGTATAAGAATTTTGGATAAGATATTATTTCATCTATTGTTAGCGTAGGGTGACCGTATTTAAGAAAATAAAATACGGGACAAAAATATTTTTCATAATATTTTTAAATAAATAAGTATTTATTATATTTATATGTGTTTTTGAATCGTGGCAAAAGCATAATTTTTAAACTACCTGTTATGGATTAAATTTAAACACATAAAAACATTATATTTTGGAAAACATAAAACAACATAATGAAACTAAATTGATACTTGTTAAAATTTCTTCAAATCCTTTATTCGTGCATATTATATACTTTACTTTCTAAAAAAAAAACTTGTTAATTCATTTTACGATTATAATTGATCTAATGGTACCCGAAAGTTTTCTAGATTCTTACATCATATTTTTATTCAATAATTTAATTTCAAAAATTTCAAATCAACAGTAAGTCAAAAAACGGGATTAATATGGGACAGAAATGAAATTACGGGACAAAAAGCGTTCTGAGAGAAGTTTGTCAGGACAACAGGACACAGAGCCGAAATAAAGGACAATCCTGTATAAAACAGGACGTATGGTCACCCTATGTTAGCACATAAAATAAATCACATATTATGAGTTAATAACACAATTTTGAATTTGAACTTTAGGCCAAAAATTACCTAAAATTACTAAAAAATTTCCTAAAAAAAGAGAAAAATGACCTTAAAATCAAATATTATTGAAAAATGCAAAATAAAATTTTTTATTTTAATTGGAAAACACCTAAAACGTATTTATAACGAAACGAGAATCGCACAGAAAGATTCGGAAAACAATGCAAAGTGCATCGAAATTCCAGCCCTAATAATTAATGATATTTATTAAGCCTATTTGTGTTGTATTATTTTTACATAATAAATAAACAATAATAATTCGCGTATAAACGCGGAGTTTAAGATGAACATTTAATATCACAAAAAAAAAAGAAAAAGAAACATTTTTAAAAAATTTGAAAAAAGTTTGGCTAATCGAAAAATCCGCTTGTCGCGTAACAGTCAACCGTAATGCAATGTATTTTGTATAAACGAACGTCTTATTTACAATATTTTAAAATAAATTGTTATGTACAAAAGCTTATCTCGTCATATGATCAAACCATTATTCGCCATTTGAACTATGATTGAATTTGATACGCTTTTTATCCAAACTTTTCAACGAAATTGATAATAAATGGTTATTTTGATTTTTTGTATTTTCAAATTTAATTTCTACAAATTTCAACGAAAAGCTCCATGAAATTGTTATTGTCACTTCGTGCGTTTTCAATAACAATAACTAGGCAGTTATATACTTTTCATGTGCCACTCCAACATTCGAATTATGGTCAAAATTCACCTACAAATAGATTAATGCAACTTGTAAATAATTTAAACATTGATCTTTTTTCCTGTGTTTCACTAAATGATTTCAATCATTATCTAAATAATCTTTTGACTATTCTATAAATGTTACATTCTATGTCAATATAACATTAAGTATAGTTTTCATTGTTATTTATTTTATTTCACAATCTTAATATTGTTAAACAATGCATTTATATACAGAAACCTGTCAATTATTAATTTATATTACTATCTGTACTGTTGTATTATATTTAAAAGTAATCAGTAATGTAATAACAAAATATTAATATTCTGTAAATCCTAGACGTATAATCACAATAATTATTGTAACTGGGTTCGCCCGTTTAAATTTACAAATAAATAAATAACATTTTTATACTCAATAGTGGTTGAAAAGATGGAACTTGGTTGGTTCGCTGCAGGTGACACACTCATTCGTAATTCGAAGAAAAGAAAAACTATATATTTTCTTCTTTTAGATTGTTTGGTCTGAAGTGTGATGAGATAATAATATACTCAGCTGTTTGTCGAGAAACTCTAAAAGAGTTTAACTGAGGTGATTCAAAACAAACGTCTCGTGGAATGTTAACAAAAGTATTTCCGTGGCAAGGAACGTGGATTGTACGGGATGTTTTGGCACAACTTTCTAGCAGGACATCAAGAAAAAAAAAAAAAAAACAATAATGCATTTTTATAAGATTTTTTTTTTAATTACAGTAGGATTATCTGAGTTCATTTTAGACTAGACTTTTTTGCGCCGCTTAGATTTTTTTTTACTTCTTTTTAATCACGTTTATACGAGGTGAAAAGATATGACCCACCTTCTTAGTGATCGATCAACTGTTAAGTTTGAACCCAAAGACGGGCAATAATATTGTTCGACAGAGAAAATTACATCAAACTAGAGTATGGAACACAATATTTAATCAAAATTTTTAATAGTGTACCAACTTCACGATCATCATTATGCCTATTACGGTAATTTCTACAACTTGGCCATATTGATTTAGATGGAATATTATACGAATAATTGCAAGTACAATTTTTTAACAATATAGAAATATCTTATTTTCTGGGTACAATTGTGTATTATCTTTAAAAGTCGGTAATTCGTAATTTATTTTTCTTTAATTTCAATTGTTTTATTATTATTATTATTATAATATGCTAACTGGAAAGTAAAAAGATTGAACTCAACACTGGACTGAGGCGAATGCATGAGTTGCCTCGACCCGCAAATGACTCCTCCGCCGCGTGTGAAACACTTTTATCGTTACTTTCCCAATAACCCCCGTACAGTACTTAATCATACTATTATTTTATAAGTATACGTATACACGTCCCATTATTACTATTGTTGTGTTCTCGTTCATATTTTGTATTCGTTGCGGCGGCGTTTGAAATAGGTACGCGCGTAGACGTCGACGACTGTCCGACGGGGCGTGTGCGGTCAAAAGGAGAACACAAAACGGTCGGCCAAATGATTATTTTTATGTCAGTTTTTAATTCCACGTGTTTCGGGGGGGGGGGGAGGGAAGCAGGCGAAATGAATTACGTGAAGAGCTTGTACGTGTCACGTACCGGGTCGCTCGTTTATCGTTACCTTCAGCCACGACGACGACGCGACTTTCGAACATAAATTCAATCGTTTTCAATCGAGCGTTACTCGCCACGATGAAAGCGGTAATATTATTATTACTGTTGTCGTCCATAAAATATGCCGTTACATTCAACTGCAATAACTGTGTAATATCTAAATAATAATTAAACAAACCGAAAAGACAAAAGACCTAAAGGCCCTAAAGGCTCTAGGGGTGTATTTAAAGGGTGGGCTGAAGGAGCTAGAGCCCCTCCCGAAATATATGTTATTATAATGTTTGAAATATCTGTACAAATAGTGAAATAGTTACAAAGCGCCTTTAGCATATATCATTTAACATTTGGAACGAATGATCTAGTAGGTAGTTAATTTCTTTATTTTATGTATTTTGCTTTCTGGAAATATATTAATTTTTTTTAATCGAAAACGTGACAGGACAAATTATAGATAAATTATTATTAGAATATTTTGTTGGAATAGTACTTTAAATAGGTTATTTTTTTCTACATATTCTTAAGTTTACCTAGAAACAACGAAATACTATCGACAACTAACCAAATTTTTATGAAGCCGATTTTAGATTATTAATCATAATTTCGAATGAACTTGAAATTTAGGTGGGTATGTATATATAAATATATATATATATATATATATATATATTTGTCAGCCCCTTCCAAAATTAAACTCTGGATACGCGTCTGCCCCTTTCTACTTAAGATAACGCATGAGTTATTTGAGACCTGCAACAGTTATGGCGTTCGGTCGTGAAAGGTTAATAATCACTAAGGCTCAGCTTTAAAAAGGGTGTTATAATCGGTAATGCTCGTTTGCGTACAGTACCCAATTTTTTACGTGTAAACTGACAACTCGTCGGTGCACAACGAAAAACGTGATAAAACCTTTAATACAGAAATTTTTGCCTAAAAAATAAAAAATCTTTTGCGTACGTCAATCAAATATCATTCCTAAGTTTCCTGAGTTTTATTTATATTGTAGTAACTTAAGTTAATATCATATCCGAATGCGCCGAGCGATTAAATGTTATTTTCGAAACAGTACGTTTTGCGCCAATATTTAATTTCGAGAACCCTCCGAATGTAAAAAATAATTTTATTTTTGATTGATGTAAATAATCAAAAATAAATAAATAAATAAATAATACTGTTTATTGTATTTGGGACGACTCGTGGTACACATTTCTACTGTAATTGTCTCGTTTAAAAAAATAATAATAATAATTTTGTGACGTCGCTATACGATATAAATAAATTTAAAAATTTATACTATAAAAAGAAAAACTAATTGATTAACCTGAATCAAATACAAATGTAAATAATTAATACATCTATAATTACTTGTTATTATTGAGAAAAAAGTGTTTTTAAGGCTACGGAACCGAAATAGACTCATAAAATGAAAATAGCAAATTTAATATGCAACAATAATGTCGGCAAAGTAGAAAGAAGCAAAATAAAATTTCGTATTCAGTTTTTTAAGTATTTAAAACAAATTTATAACTCACATAGGTATTTCTAAAAACTCTAAAAATAATAATAATAATAATAATAATAATAATAATAATAATACCACAAGTTATGAGCTCTGTTTATCACAATGGTTTTCTACAAACTGAACTCACTGTGGTGTGATAATTACTTGGAAAATTATTATTTAGTCTAGCAGAAATACGTGAAGGCTCTATAGACAGCAAAACGTTGTCTTACAAAATATTGACGGAAATATAGTATTATCCTCCAGTATAAGGCAAAAGTATGGGGTTTAGAAAGGAGGGAAAAACACTATCGGAACAATGGAGCCTTAAGATGATCCCGGTAAAGATGGAAACGGTGAAACGCGATAGAGAAAATAAACCTTTTTAGCAATACGATTGAGCATAGAATATTTTAAGCAACGTTGCCACTTTTCTTCCGGAATTTTGTACCTACATTGGTATTTTCATGTAGGCTTTAACAATTCTGTACGTACGTACACGACAATAATATGAAAAACTTTTTAGCGCAAGAATTTTTTGAAAATGTGAAAAAAAAACATAAACAATGAAATACGACAGAGTATGAATGGTAACAGTGTGATCGGACTTCACGAAGTTGAAGAGCGTTACTTCGGTATTATTTTCTGGATGTCGCAGTCGTCGGCTTCGTGTACACCGTCAACGTGTTTTAGTGTAGGAACGGCGAGTTTAACACGGGTGAATAGTCGGCTCGTATACAAGCGCTGTCAAACGCGAATCGTTAACGAGGAAAAATAACGATTTCACAGTTTCCCCCCCCGTTTTACTATAGAATGAAATGAACTATCGTCATTAGCGGCGAAATGATCTGCAATAATGTCTTTAACCATTCGGGTGTACACAGCTTTTATAAATAATTATTTTCATTTTATTTATTATTTTTTTTTTTTTCCTATTGAAAATCTTTAGGAGACTTTACGACATTTTGCCATTATAATAATTATCGAACACATTCACAATCACACTGGCACGCGAACCCACAAAAGCGCGCGTCCGCCGCACATCTCGTGCAATTATAAATACAATCGTACACGAGTTGGTCCAGTGCTGTACATTAGGGGGGCAGGCTAAGTAGGCTGGAGCCTATGGCGGCTTTTTTTAAGGGATGTGGTTTTTTTTTTTTTTTAAGCAATGAGAGTTTTTAAGTATTTAATTTTTTTTACTTATTATTACTTGCATTTAAATATATTATACATGATGTAAATTTAAATAAGAACCATATTAAAAAATTTTAAAGAAAATATAAATCATTTCTTCAGTAAAACGATTCTGAACGAAGGAAGTTAATAATATAAGGAAAAAAAAAATGTTCGAAAATTTTTTTCACATTCTCAAAATTTTCTTCCTCCAAAATCTTTTCTATAGGATTTTCTATCTGTGTTTAAATTTTCATAAAATTCTGATCAAAAAATGATGGTTTTCGAGTCGTTTTTGTCAAATTTTGGGTAGTTTTTCCCAATAAAAACATTAAAGAATTGAGAAATTCAAAAAATGACTTCTTTAAAGTACAATCTAAAGGCAAATCGGGTTTCAGAAAGTTATTGATCGAAACTTTTGGACAAGTATTTCTATAGGAAAAGTTGTACACAGAAAAAAAAGAAATAAATAAACATCATTGTAAAAACACTAGCTTCTTCACTTCGCTTAGAATCTAAAAGTTACTAGTATATTTGAATAAACTTGAAAATTGTAATATTTATTAAGATTTCTGTTGAATTTTGAAACTACCTGAATATTTAAAATAATATAATAAATAGGGATAAAACATTATAGGAAGAAAAATTTGTAAAATATGTATAAAAAGACATAAAATATGAAAAAAAAAAAATATGGAATATTATTTTTGAAAATACTTTGACTATAAATTTACATTTTGATAGATCATAATTAATAAAGAAAAAACTAAATGTATTATACTCAAAAAAGATGGGGGCAATAGTTTGTGAACATTGCTGAAAAATGCCAACTTGTTTATATGTCTTCATAATATGTCTATATGAATCAAATTTTACATAATATTAAATTTTAAAAATTTGAACAAAACAATTTTAAAAGAACGGTTCAGAAAAAACTGTTTGTTCTTTAGTTGCGTGGGTGGGTGGATGGGTAAATGGGTAATTGGGGGGAGGGGGGAAGAATAATTTAGCCTATGGGCGCCAAAAAGCTAAATACGCCACTGAGTTGGTCCCACACGAACTGTACACGAAAAGAAATAATCAGTTTTAATTAATTTTTAGGTAAACAGAATTTAACTTTTAACAATGACGAATAATGATATTTGATTTTTATTGTAACATTCGATGTGGTTAAAAAATAATATCTAAAGCGGAAACGGCAAAAAACGTCTTACTTTCCTCTTGCTATTCTTTTGAATAGTATTTTTCCGTGAAAACGTCAAAAACTTTCGAAATTCGTTTCAAAACTATTGCAAAACAATTAAAAACAATAACGTCTCAACGTGACATTACCATATTATATTGCTCCGTGAACAGCAAAGCTCCTTCCCTAGAATTAAATTTTCCTTTTTTTTCAGGTTTACCTAAACTAACTCAAACTAACTAATTATTATACATACTAGCATGTTTTGTTCGAAATTGAATTTTCTATAGTTTTAACAATTTTTGAGATTTCAAGTGTAATACAAATCCCCCACAACCCGCCTTGTTTCTGCTACAATAAGTAACAAATAATATTTAATATTTTTTCCAAAAAAATAAACTACTTATATACTAATAATTGACTAAAAAAAAAAAAAAAAAAATCTCGTTTACTTTATTATAATCTATTGTACATCAACATACTTAAAATGTTTCAATTCATTCGTAATTTTTATTCCACTCTAGGAAGCTGAATATTGGACGTAGAATAAAAAGACATCATATTACGCAAACAATTGAAACGATTTTTGTTACTTTATATTCTCTCTCTATTCCCCTTAAATTTCAGATATTTTAAATGCTGATCAAATTTTATTTCTACTTTTTCCACTTCAATCCTCTTTATAAGACAACCTTAATTCCAGAGTAAGAAATTTTTTGATCCGGGGAAGTCTGCTGCATGAAGGTGTTCAAAAATAGCAGGATATTGTGTGTGCGCGGGCGTGTGTGTGTGTCATAAAACCTCAAAACGGGTATCACACTAAATCGTGTTCAAAGGGTTTGCGAAAGGGATTTAAAATCCACCCTTACATCGATCTGCTGAACTTCGGTACAGTGTAATAGTCTAAATTTTCGGGAAAAAATTGATTCATAGCCCTTTTTATATTATCTTAAATATTTAAACATATCGCGGATTATTTAATTCAATTTTAAATTAATCAGTTTTCAGTATTAATCAATAAAATTTTTATTCAAAACTTAAAATATCTATTTTTGTTTTTGTACGTAATTTTGATAAAAATTTTAATTTGAATAAACTATTTTTAACTGTCTTTCAATGTTCCACAAACTTAATTGGCGTGAACAACTTGTGTGGACGATTTGGTCAAACTTTCAATCAATGGCTTTTTAATACATTGTTAAGAGATCATTATATTTCTATAAATATTAAATACCCCTATTGTGTTTTTTTTTTATTTATTCACCTTAATTTTACGTCTAACAATAAATACATACTTCATCGTTATTTTCAAACCATTATCATATTTTTTACACGAAACTTTGGATTTTATAAGCGCATTAAGTTAGAATTTGTCATTTTCACATATAATAATATTTTTTTTTACCTCAATCAAAACGTTATGACTTTTGAAATTTAAAATACGCAAAATGTTTTCTTTTACAAAACGGTTCCTGGCGTATTTTTCTACACGTGGCCTAATTTTCATGAAAGATGGCCTTTCGAATAATTATTTATCACGAACGTTTACATTTTAGAAATACAGCTCAAAGAATCCAAATAATGACAGACTTATCTTCCTAATTATTACGTAACATATTCGATTTATTGTTTTTAGGGTGAAAAATCGTGTGCCAGTTAACTCGTATAAAAGTTGATTCATATTTACATTTTTGTTAAAATCTGTATTGTTAATTTGTAAAGATAAAATCTGTATTGAAAAAGTAATATTGAATTATGAAAATTTCAACAATACCTTATCATTATAGGATTTCGGATAGAATATTAGATGAAACAGTGATATATAAACTCAATATAAAACTAGTAATTATTCTTGTCTGTAATCAACTGCAGCTTCACTCGGAATCGTTAAATTGAAGAAATGATTTATCGTTTCTTTAAAATTCAACTCGCCCACTAACACTATCCCACTTGATGAGTGAAAAATACCCATAGTACGAAGTGTGTCCGGTTTTTGTTTTAATTACGACTATACTATGTCTGTTCGATAATGTGTCAATTAACTATACTTAGTGTACAGATACGGTAATTGTCAAGAATGCCTCGATTAACACCGTCACGTATTCAAGGATATAGTAGAGATTGAATGGAATGAGTTAAGTTTCATCAATCACGTGACATTAGAAGTAAGTGCTACATTGAAAGTGACACAATTTGTGATTTGTTTTCCATTGGCATCCAACAGAGTTAATGTACTGTTTGAAATCAATCCTTTGTTACTGCGATGCGAAAATAAACGGGCTACTTGTTTTGTACAGAATTCAATTCGGCTATAATTAAAAATGGTTACTCTTCACATCGAAACATGATCCGCATGACGTTTAAATGAAGGGTATAGGGTATTTCGCAAATCGATTCGTTACACGGATCTGATGGATCAATTAAAAAAAAAAAAGTATGTACTTCGCTGGTCGGGGTGTTCATCGCACGTCGGGCGGGATTCTCTTGATAGGTGTACTGAATTTTAAAGAAACGATAAATCATTTCTTCAATAAAACGATTCTGAACGAAGAAAGTTAATTATATAAAAAAATAAACGAGAAAAAAAATGTTAGAAAAATATCCAATTTTTTTTTTCACATTTCCAAAATTTTCTTGTGCCAAAATCTTTCTTATATTATTTTCTATCTATGTTTAAATTTTCATATAGTTTAGATTAAAAAAATGATAGTTTCCGAGTCGTTTTTGTCAAATTTTGGGTAGTTTTTTCCAAAAAAAAAAAAATAAAAATTGAAGAATTTAGAAATTAATCGCCTTCCTGTCCACCATTTTATTTTTTTAGTCAATAGAACAAAATAACCGATGAAAAAAATTGTCTTTATGCCATAGTCATTTTTATAACTCTCTGGTGTAATAGTGTAATGTGACCTACGTGTAGGTACGCGATAATAAAATTGACTACGTTTACGTGATAAATAATTTCTAAGAAATATTGTGTCACAAAAATATTAGGACAGAGTATTACATAAATTCATCTTCGTGTGATGTACGCTTGCAGAAAAGAAAGACTGTGGGTGCGCTGTACGAAAAAAAAAAAAAAAAAAAAAGAACAAGGAAAATTGAATTATTTAACATAATATTATAATATATGCGTGGGACGAACAAACGGCTATAGTATTGCAACAGAAAAATTTCACGGATAAATATTCGTATCGTCAAATGTTGTGAAATGTCTAATAAATAAATAAATATTTAAGGCCGAAGATTTCCGCGTAGGATCGAGAAGAATTATTATCGTAACCTTCAAAATCATAAATTAATAATCACCAATCGTGTAAACGAACGCTTCTGCAGTTTTTATTAAATTAAATCGACTAGACGGGTACGTGGAAAAGGATAATACGTTTAATTTTGACAATGGCATGTCCCGAGTATTGAATTATGATTAGAGTCACACGGTAATTTAACAAAATATATACATTATTTCTCGGTAAAATGGCGACTTGCGGGATCGGAATGAAAAATAATCTTCGAATTTCTATTAAAATGAACCGATAATATGAAATATTTTCCAAGTACATATTTCAATCTTCATTGAAACCGGATAGCTAACGAAAATTTTGGATTTGATGTCACTGTAAAAAATAAAAAATAAAAACAAACAGTTATATCATCAACAATAGTAGTGCCTTCTTAATAAAATTTTATTTTCACAAAAATGTATTGTTGACTTCGAGTTGCCGTGGTATACATTTTTTTTTTGAAAAATTTTTGAATAAAAAAAAAAATCCTAAACGACTCGCAACAAATTATTTATTCGCTTTATGATGGTAATAAGTTAATCACCATTTTTACGCATATCTATTGACGTTTGACAAAATATTATTTAATTGCTAATCTTAAACTGTATAATACATTTTGCGCGTGCGATAATTTTTATCGGACAAACATTCATTGTACGAAAATAAACTTTTAAAATGGCTATCGCGTAGCCTATCGTGGATGCTGTACCGAAACCCGAGGCAGACATATTGCACTAAACGGCTCCATTAATCAAACGTTAGATTATTTCCGTGCATACGATAGGATATTATATTATTATGATAATGATTTTTCTTCCATGATAGTAGTACGTAATACGAGAAGGAGATGAAACTTCGTTGTATTCGTTATAAATCAGGAACGGATAAATTTAATAATACGTGCTCGAAAAAAAAAAAAATGCAATAACTATAAATGCGATTTTGGCCTTTAAAACCCATTGAATATAAGTTTACGAATAACCCGAAATATGCATTTTATTCCGACGGAGTGCGATATAAGTCGTATTGAATTTTCATTTTATAATACTACTTTTATTATCATTGAAAACATCTCCTTTAGGGGAGGGCAAGGAGGAGCACTTGCCCTCTCTTGGAAAATATACTTATTTTTTTTATTATTTTGGACCAAAAATAATATGATTTGGATTCCGATGTAAAAAATATATTTTTGTCAAAAATCGTTAACGTTTAGAATTATTTTAATTTACACATTAATTTAATAATAATATTAGGCAGTTTATGTAAATTCTTAGTATAACACGTATTAAATGTAAAATGCATAATCTATAAATAAATTTTAACGTTTTAGATACTGAGTGAAGCGAGGAAGCTAATTTTTTAGTAATAATGTTTGTTAATTTATTTATTATTTCATCGAAATACTTTTTCAACACGAAAAATACCTCGGACAAGTAGTATTGTCTAGTAGAAAATGTTATTTACATATTATTTTTTAGAAGCTCAACGATTTTTTCTAAAAACGAAGTAAAACTACTTCAAATTTAAATAGACTATATAAAGTAGATTTTATGAAATCGATTATTACATATATTATTCAATTTGTCGTTTTTGCTATTTGAGTAGATTTTTATTTACATTTTTGTTTAAATCAGATGTGACAAATTTCAATTATAATCTATAAAAGCTTCTATAAATTCCGTAATACGGGAAAAATAATCGTTCAATTGACGAAATGTTTCCGTTAAACTCGACAAGCCCACCAAGAATATCACATCCAAGGAGCGGGTAATACCCATGATATTAATATTATGTTCGGCTTTTTTTCTTATAGTATTATGTATAGTATTTAGTGTAGATAATATGTTCATTTGATTTTGCACGGAAATAAATAATATTAATTTAAACTAAACATTTTACGACTAACATCTAATTAATCTAAATTTAAAATAATTAGCTTTTGTAAAAATAAGTCTATTCATTTTTTAACAGTTCTATTTCTAGAAAAATTGTATATGGGCGCCCATGATAACATAACATAATATTATGATTTATGATTATTTAGATTTTAACATTTGAAAAGCCGGACATATTTCGCACGATGGGTGTTCTTCGCACGACGAGTATTCTTCGCATCTCGGGTGTGAAGCTCATGGTGGGTGTATTAAATTTTAAAGAAACGATAAATTATTTTTTCAATATGACGATTCTGAACGAAAGAAGTTGATAAAATAAAGAACAAATGAGAAAAAAAATGTTAGAAAAATATCCAAAATGGTTTTTCTTCACATTTCCAAAATTGTCTTGCGCCAAAATCTTTCTCATATTGTATTCTATCTATGTTTAAATTTTCATATAGTTCGGATCAAAAAATGATGGTTTCCGAGTCGTTTTTGTCAAATTTTGGGAAGTTTTAAAAAAAAAAAAATTGAAGAATTGAGAAATTTAAAAATTGATCTCTTTAAAGTACCATCTAGAGGCAAATCCGGTTTCAAAAAGTGGCTGATCGAAACTTTTGGACAAGTATTTCCATACGTAAAGTTGTACACAGAAAAAAAAATAAACATCATTGTAAAAACACTAGCTTTTTCACTTCGTTCAGAATCTAAAAAATTATTTAAACATACGATACATATAAGATACATCATTATTACTCTGTTATTATTGGATTGTTTTATTGACTGTTTATTTACACTTATTATATCATTTCGGTTGATTTGATCGCCTTAGAAATCGCATAATGGTAATGTTCATTCCATTTTCAATAGATTTTACCACACGAACGTTTTATAGTGTTTAAAAATTGGCGAGTTCAACAAAAAGTAAGACAATGAAGCGACAAATACAAAAATACCAAAAATTCTTGTGGAATTATTATGGAAAATAATAAATAAAAAAAAATAAAAGGAAACAATAATTTAATTAGGAATGAAATTAATAATAACATGTAAGTATATAATATACTTGTGTACGAGAACACTCTGTAAACAATGATATCCATTAAAATGCGAAATAGAACGAGAGTCGAAAATCGCATTAAAATCCTGTACCACAGTCGTTAAGTAATCTTATTATAATATACCCAACAGAAATTTGACATTTTCATAGTTCTAATCATACTAGGAAACATAAAATAAAGTAAATTATTATTTTCTATACACCGGCAATCCCGTGGGTATTCGTCTGTTCAGCTCATAAACAGTACCTACAACGAATTGAATGCGAAAAACGCGTCCCGGACGTACTAATCGTATTATTTGTTACGTTGTACAGCAAAATTCGTTTTTGACATTTTTATTCTGTTGTAATTCGATTTATGCACGAATAATCAAATATAATTTTCTGACCAGTTCGTGATATTCGAAAGTTTGCTCTATGATTCGGAGTCGAGTAAATGCTTATCGCGTTTATTGTACTGTAATAATATATCATACTTATTCCAAGAGATAAAATATTATAAACATATTATCATAATAACTATTTATTTCGACTATCATGAAAAACAATGGTCGGCAACGTTCCAGGTTATAGATTTTAAAAAGCGAGACATCCTTCGCATCATGGGTACTCTTCCGTTCCTTAGGTGGTATATTTTTGGTGAGCGAATTGAATTAAAAAAAAAAAAAAAAAAACGACTAATCATTTCTATAATAAAATCATTCTGTGCGGAGCTTAAGTTAATTATGTCCAGCGATAATTGACACTTTAATTTTGAGTATGTTTAACAATTATTATTATTACATATATTTACGTCATTCTATTTGAAATTCGTCTATTATAAAGTATTTTGATATTTTTAAGATTTGAGCTCATTTCTTTTGCAATAGGCAATAACAGAATAGTATGTGTCCATCTAACTAATTGTGAAAACAATTCATTCTGACATGTTTTGAATTTTAAAGACCTTATGATCAAAAATTCAAAATAAAAAATAAGTTGACAAATATGAGTTAACTTGTATACAATAAATCTCTATCCTAAAAACAATAAATTTAATATACTATAATAGAATATTTATATGAATTATATGTATACAGACATCCATTTATATATTAAATCATGGCAGATTTATAATATCTGCCATGATTTGGATTAACCGACATTTGAGCCGTAGTTCTAAAATTTAAACGCTTTATAAAGAATTATTAACTTAGCCGATTTCCATGGATATTGCATGAAATATAGGAAACAAATGAGGAATCTTTTGGTGAAAGAAAATTTTTGATCAGCAGAAAATTCTAAAATTCTTTACTCATCAATTGTTATACACGCATAAAATTGATTGTTCAATTTTAAAAATCAGAGAGCCCCAACAATACTGGGAGATAACATCTCTATGGAATTCACTATTTACATTAATCCCTTGACATCATTTTCGAATTGTTGTTTAAATGAACATATTGTAAATTACTGATTAAATATTCATTATCAATAATTAAATATTCAATATCTTCTTCAACTGGCTCATTAAGTATTTGCTGACTATATCGTATTTGGCTTTAAGTTTAACGTCCCATGTTGCCACTTCGTCTATTTATTCTAGGCATATTATAAAACTATTTATTCTACTATTATTATATTATTTATATTTATCTCATTTCCTACAACACTCTTCTACAGATATCAATAATTTACATTTGAACTTATTTTATAGCAACAATATTATAAACTTTTCCGCATAAACATTAAACATACATATTAATTATAATATTACGTGACTATATTATATATATATTTTTTTTTTATTGTATATGCCTCGTATTAAATTATATTTGTGATTGTACATGTGTAAATGAATAATTAATTAATGACAGCATCTAGAAACGCCAAACTTATTCAATTCATCCTTCAGATAGTAATATATATATATATATATATATATTTTAAATCTCATAAAAATATGTACAGTCGTTTTGGAGAAGATAGCAAATTGATAATTTGCATCGAACTACGTGATAGGAAGACTACGCTTTGCTCCATCCAATTATTCATTTCACGCGATGTCTTTGAAAATAATTATCTGATTTCTCTGATTTTTTTTTTTTTGCTCCGAAATATAGACATTTTTTTCATCATTTATTCACGAAATTATTCATTATTCAATCGTTTCCACGAAATCTTAATTTTTTGGTAGAACGGAGACGTTTGATTATTGCTACGGACTATTCAATTCCGGGTGCTAATCTATATAGTACGTACAAATGAATATCAAAACGTAATTTTCAACGTTTTAAAAGACACGAAAAAAAATGATTTAAAAATGTAACACTACCATAAAATAATATGATAAACGATGAAAATATTCGAAAATATATGATTATACTTCCTGCTACATTCTCATAATATTATTTTATCAACATAATTTATATTTTGCTTTAATATCTTAATTACACGTGAAAAAAAATAAAATAAACGAATAAAAAATCAAATTGCATATAATATACAGACGGGAGCGAAGATACTCGATTCACATCCGAGCGAGTCAGTGTATTATTATTATTATTATTATTTCACATTTGAAAACAATGATAAATCATTAAGTACGTTTAAAGTCTCTGAATAGAATGTGGTTTACTATTTGCTACGGCGTTAATACTGTTGGTAGAATGTTTTTAAAATGTTTATTAATAAGTACTCGTGAAAAGATTTTGTGAATAAATGTTTTCAATGTGTACATACTATTTTATAATATGGTGCAAATTACGTACAAATGGCCTACCAATTTTAACACAAGAGTCCAATGTAGGTATAATAAAATAAAATTTAAAAACAATTATTGGACAATGTATTGGTGTGCTTTAAATGTTAAAACAATGCCAGAACACTGTGTGCAACAAAGGACCTGTACGAGATTTTCAGACTACCCTCGTAAGAAAATTCTGATCGCTGACAAAATATAGAAGAACGCTAAAGTCAATACTATTCCTCTCCGCTTCACCGAAAATCAAAATGTAAAATAATTCAAAAAACTTTTCTCGTAAAATGGTCTCTATGCTTTACCATTTATGATCGCGCATCTTTGGATGATATTACTTGGAAACTGTTTGATAACTCTATAAAGACGTTCTCTTTAGAGTACCGTGAACTTACGTTGCAATATATTACATAGTATTATTGAACTCGTCGCGTCCACAGGTGCTAACCGTATTTTTTATAATAAAATAAATAATGTAGTGAAAATGAAAACGATTTTTACCAATATTATTTTGCATTCCGCGTGCACAAGTTATAAATTAATAAATATTTATAATATACGTTTGTTAACAATAATTTACGACGAATATGGTGTTTTTAATCGTTACAGTTGAAAGTGAATATTACGTTTGGGTTAATACAACACGTTAACTTGTCTTTTCCACATTGGCTCGTGCAGTAATATCATTTAATATACTTAATAAACGAAATAGGTAGATGAACAAATATAGGCGCAGCGAGTGGGGAGGGGGGGGGTGCAAGAATGTGCACTTGCACCCCCTAGTATTTTTTAAAAAAAATAAAAAATATTTTTGAAAAAATTGAATGCTGGTCGAAATAATGTATTTTACACAACTATCTACAAGCTACATATTTATTATTATTATTATTATTATTATTATTTTAATAATATAAGTTTTTTTTAATAATATTAAGATTAACGTCTAGTTTTTTTTTTTAATTTTTCAATTGAATTTTCATTGAATTTATCAGCGTACACTATGCACCCCCTGACAACTATTCTGGCGGCGTCTATGTGAACAATAATTATCAAAAAAAATTTGATTTACATTACGTTGTTGTCGTAGTAAGCATTATTTTCATACGAGCTATGGAGTAATTACCGCAACTGATGTAATTATTGCCAACGAAAACGTCAAAGTAAAATTAGGATAATTACTATTGAGAATTTCGAAAAATAACGTATGTAAATTATGATCTAAAACAGAATTCTGATTCAAAATGTTGCTGGTCGAAAGTACTTGTGTACACGTTTAACTATATGAAAAAGTGTTATGAAACAAAAAAATCATTGTAAAAACACCAGCTTCACCGCTCCGGCATTCCATTCAAAATGTAAAGCTATAAATTGACGGAGTAAACATAAAACATATAAAGAGTGTGATTCATTTGTACACGGAAATCATATAATTTGTGAAACTGTTATTTTATTATTGTGAAAATAAAACGGAAATTTAAGTACAATTTTGATACGGAAATATAATAATGCGTTCTGGTAAAATTGTGTGTACATAATATTGTTTACGAGGTCAAAATTACTCTGCTCGTGAATTCGCGTAATAAATAGTCAGACGCGTGCGATGCCACGTTGATTACACTTTAATTAATGAACATTAAAATTTGTCCAAATTGTGTATTTTCATTGAAACACACATAGTACGTACGTTTAGTCATGAATAAATGATTTCGATGCGTAAATGCGTCATTATAAAATTGTATAAAATAATATAATACATAATTATTTAGGATGTTTAGCCATTGTTGAAGCAATCATTTTACTCACTTACCCAAAAACACACTACCTAAATTTGTAATGCATTTTTTTTGTTCCTAAATATTTACTTCTTAGTTACCGCAGCGTTTCAGTTAAATTTTAAATTCTGAACGAAGTGAAGAAATTAGTGTTTTTACAACGATGTTTATTTTTTATTTGTTTTTTTCTGTGTACAACTTTTCGTATGGAAATACTTGTCCAAAAGTTTCAATCAGTAATTTTTTGAAACCGGATTTGCCTCTAGATTGTACTTTAAAGAGATCATTTTTTGAATTTCTCAATTCTCCAATTTTTTTTTTTTTTTTTTTTGGAAAAAACTACCCAAAATTTGACAAAAACGACTCGAAAACCATAATTTTTTTATCCGAACTATATTAAAATTTAAACATAGATATAAAATAATATAATA